>JAPKLY010004705.1:0-13975 GCA_026898435.1 Prunella vulgaris
TGCATCGGAGAAAATTCCCCTGTATACTGAGCCGAAGCTACCTCTCCCGATCAAGTTTTCTTCATCGAGGTTGTTTGTGGCACGCAGAATCTCATAGTATGAGATCCTTTCGGGCAGGACTACCAGAGGCAAGTCGGACATAGATGAAGGAAGAAGCTTTCTAGCACGACGTCTCAGAACAAACATGAAAATAAGGGCAGCAACAACTACTGAAGCTATAGCTGGTAGTATGCATTTCAACAGCTTCTTCCTACTCAAAGTTTTCGTCCTACTTCTTTTGCACGCCCCCACTTTGAACCGAGAAGCTCCGCACAAACCTTTGTTACCAGCAAAAAGCTCGGGTATGAAGTTGAGAAAAGGCCCCCCATCCGGAATTTCACCGGTGAGCTCATTGAATGAAACATTGAAGTAGTTAAGATTTACAAGTTTCTCCAATGACATGGGGATGGGACCAGAGAGATGGTTGTGGGCCAAGTCCAAGTATTGCAGATCCTTCAAATCAGCCAAAGAACCAAGTATAGGGCCATTCAATTCGTTATTTGACAATGACAGAGTAATTAATCTCTGAAGCTGAGAAATAGGACCTGGAATTTCCCCAGAGAGTTGATTTCCTGATAGATCCAGCTCTATTAAGTCCTTCAGATTCCCAATTTGTCCAGGTAGAGAACCATGAAGGAAATTGTTAGAGATGTTGATCGTTTCAATATGCTCATCAAACCATGAAATCGACGAAACTGTGAAATTGAGTGCATTGTCTGCCAAAGAGATTTCTCTCAAGAAAGAAAGATTCCCTAAACAACTTGGGAGATTTCCAACCAAATTATTTCCCCACAGACCTATGGTAAACAGATTTGCCAGATTGCATATGGCATGGGGGATGGAGCCCTGCAACTTACTGCCATACATTTGCAAAGCCTGCAAGCTTCTTAAATTTCCGAGTGCCGCTGGAATAGGTCCTGCCAACTCATTATTCCCAAGGTCTAACGATATCAACTTGCTTAAATTCCCTATCTCATTGGGGAGTGGGTCTCTGATTTGGCAAGAACCGGCATAAAAATTCTCGAGAGAGGCAGAGAGATTGGGCGAGCCCAAGGACTTTGGGAGGACTCCAGTAATAGGATTATTTGATACCAATACATATTTGAGATACTTGCATGCTGTCAAAGACGAGAGGAAGTCTTGTTCTGGCATGGACATATTATTTGTGAATTGGTTACTCAACAAATTTAGAAATTGCAGTTGAGGCAAGTTGCCGAGATTTATTGGTATATGCCCAGTGAATGAGTTACTAGAAAGATCAAGTGTAGTGAGTTTGGAGAGATTTGAGATTGATGTGGGAATCTCTCCATGAAAATTGGTAAGGTAAATGAAGAAATTCTCCATGTTGGGAAGGCCTTTATCTATTGAAAATGGGAGATAGCCAGACAAGTTGTTCTCTCCAACTGAAAGTAGTTGCAGGCTGGAGCAATTGAAAAGTGATTGTGGTGCCTCACCATTTAGCTTGTTTGCACTTAGATCCAAGTATGTCAAACTGGATAGTAATCCAATTTCTGAAGGAATTTCCCCTTGCAAACTGTTTTCCCTGAAGCTGAGCTCTGCCACCTGGGACAAATTGGCGATTGTGGGAGGGATTGTGCCTACAAAATTGTTGCGCCCTAAATAAACCCATTCAAGGGCAGACAAGTTCCAAAATTCTGTAGGAATGTTTCCTGCCAATTTGTTTCCTGCCAGAGAGAGTTGTTTCAGAGAATGGCAATAGACCACAGAGAAAGGGAAGTCTCCTTCAAATTGATTAGAGTATAGCCCCAAGGCTTCAAGATTTGGAGATTGGGAGCATATATGATTTGGAAGGCTGCCAGACATGCTGTTGTTTCCCACATTCATGTTCAATAGAGAAGTTATGTTGAAGAATGTTGAAGATAATTTTCCTGTCGAAAATGCAGCCGTCTAAATGTCATATATAAGTGAGAGCTGAAATATAATTGAAAGAAATTAATTTGTAGGGTATTTAGCTATCAAATGAGCTTAGATTGTCCGGGAAAATTATTTTTTGAGGACAGTATCTTATGAGTGTTTGTAAATTTAGACACTGTTTTTTTTTTAGCTTGCAAAGTTATAACGCCTATCCAACCCCCCCCCCCCCCCCCACCCCTCATATTATATATACTATATAATAGAGAAAAAAATTTAGTCCCATAACTTATTGATTGTCCGCTTTTGGTCTCAAAAAATTTAAATTTTTTATTTTGGTCCCGTAACTCTTAGAGTTTGTTCAATTTTGGTCCCAAAAATTTTAACTTTTCGATTTTGGTCCCGTAACTCATAAAGTTTGTCCAATTTTGATCCCTTTTTTTACCGAAAAAAGTGAAAATAATATTGTTTTTTGCCATGCACTGTGCACATGGTGGTTGAAAATGAAACTTTCTATCATCCTTGCTGATATTTTATTATTTTTATTAGTATTTCAGTGATATAGAAAAAATAAGTAAAAAATTATAAAATAAAATAAAATTAATTATTTGGCACCCATGTTAGCAAGAGTGCCGGAAAATTCTAAATTCAACCACAACATGCATTGTGCATGGCAAAATTGACATTATTTACATTTTTCGGTGTAAATAGGACCAAAATTGGACAAACGCAAATAGTTACGGGACCAAAATTGAAAATTTAAAATTTTTGGGATCAAAATCGGACACTCAATAAGTTATGGGAACAAAAAACTTTTTATCTCCTATATAATATTATATATAATTTAGACAACTAAAAAATATATTAAAATAAAAAATAATGCACCAAATTTATCAAATCAAATTTTAAAAAAAAAATTTGAGTTCAGAGTTACAATATATAAATACTAATTATAAATTTATTTGATATATTATAAAATATTATATTTAAATTTATTTTATATACTACCCCGTCCACAAAAAATACGCTCACATTTTTGCACGTGGTTTAATGCAATATGTCGGAAGGTATTACAGGATATTGTGATGTTCGTTATGTGTAAAAAGAATATCTTTGAAAAGTATATCATATGTACTTTCTAAAGATATTCGTTTTACTCATAACGAACATCACAATATCTCGTAATACCTTCTGACATATTGCATTAAACCACGTGCAAAAATATGAGCGTATTTTTCATTGACGGATGGAGTATTATAAATATATACTTGTTTAATATGCACTATGGTCTATGGAGCATGGCAGGACATAGCAGTAAAAATGCAAACTCATGCATGTTGCACAGAATGGGGCACTGACCCAAGTGGAGCAGTTCACCCATCGCCAACAGCGCCCCCACCGCCACCTCTTACATTTGTATCCATTATCCAACGACCACAACACACCCTCCACCACACGCTAGGTTGTCTTTCCCACCGCCATTTCGGAGCACGCCTGTAATTGGCATTACCTCCACGCCCATGGCTTAATGCCACCGCCGACCTCCTTTTTTATGCCCATGGCGTTAGCCTGTGGTGTGCCGCCTTGGGCTGCTGGATTGCCTATATTATCTAATTCATTTTATGAAATGGGCCAGCATATTGAGGGTGTTATTGGGTCAATTTTTTGTACTATTTTGATAATGATAGTGATGAGATGGTGACTGGGATAGTTGGGATCGGATCAGTGAAGGGAGAAAATTGAGATAAGGAGAAAATAAATTTAAAAGAAAAAACAGAGGAAGGTGGTTGAGTGCAGGAAGGGGAAGGGAAGAGAGAAAAAAAGAAGTGGAGGGGTGAGGGTTTAGGGGGTGGGGGGAAGGGGGAATTGAAATGGGATGGTGGTGAGGGAGAAATTGAGAGGAGTGCAGCGAATGGGACTCCGGAGAGAGAGAAAATGGATGGAAGAAACAAGGATGAAAATATCTCGATATTTCTCCGATATATCCACGATATATCCATTTTTCGTAGTCACCGATATCAATATTGGGTAGAAACGATTTTCACAAAAAATCAGTAAATATCGGTCTATAATATTGACATCGCTTATTTTTTCCACAAATTAAACCAAATATCGTTAGATATCGAGAAAATGTCGAAAGATATCAAGGAAATATCGAAAGATATCGAGAAAATATCGATAATTTCAGAAAAAACTTCAAAAAATAGTGTATATATATAAATTTGTCACAAATATAAATTTTATTCAAATTCTTTTGTTAAATTTATGTATTAAATGTTTGCTCTTAAATTTTTTATAATTTTTAAATTTACCGATATCGATATATCCATCGATATTTTCACAAATTTAAGACCTCGATATTTCCATCAATACCGATATTTTCAACCTAGTTTTTTTTTAAAGAGAATAGTAAATTAGATAATTAATAGTGGGTGTACTAATTTTATATTATGTGCATTTATTTAATGGGTATACTACTAATAAAAGTGGGTGCATTTAACCTAGACCTTTGATATTACTCACAGTATTGGGTATACAGAAGCAACTGGACATATCTTTCCACTTGGTTGGACTTAATTGGAAAAGATAATAATATTGGGCACAATTATAATAACTATCATTATTTCATTAATCATGATAATTATTTCGTTCCTTTTTTTCAAATTTCATGTGTTTCGTCTTAGCACTATACGCAACGTTCGTACAGCAGATCAGATGTATTTGAAGTCAACTGTAATGAGATATTCATTTTTATAACTTTTTTTAATGATGTTGACCATTTTGTCGCCTACGTTCTCCTGCTCAAGACACTGATTTCCTACAAATTTGAGAACGAATCTTTCGAAACGGGAAAGAATGATGGAGACAAGGAATATAAGTATTATATTTATTATGTTTTTGTTTTGTTGAGATTTTTTTTATTTAATAGAATTTGTTGATATTTTTTATTTATTTGATAGGATTTGTTAAGATTTACTAGAAATTTTAATCCCACTGTAAAGAAGTTGAATATTGAATTGAAAAGAAGTGTCTTGTTTTAATTGTTGACTTCCATTATTTTTATATGAATCAATAGAATTAACACAATAATCGCGAAGATCGTATCTTTCTATTATTCATAGAGTAAAATCAACATATTGATAACAATAGTAATGCTCTTTCGCTGCATCACATAGTAGAAGACACCGATAACGACAAAAGATAAAAGGTAAATTCTAAATGTTCCACTTTTTGTATTTTATTATGCAAGGCATACAAATAGATGGTTTTTTTTTTTTTTTTTTTGTCACAAGTCTTTTTGCTGTCAAATTTAAGCAAATAAGTAGTCTTCTTTTTAAGAAAAAAATGATGGAAGTAAATAATAAAAACAAATTCAGACAAAGAAACATACCGGTTAAATAATTATCCGATAAATCCAGATATTGAAGCTGTGACAGGTTTCCCAAACTTTGAGGAATGTTTCCAGTGAGTTTGTTGTAATACAGATCAAGTACATTGAGCTGGGCACATGCGGACACACTTGCAGTAATATCCCCATTTAATTTATTATTTGAAAGGTTCAAATGGTTCAGTTTGCTTAGCAGTCCAATGCTTTCAGGGATGTGATCGTTGAGACGATTTCGCGACATGTCCAACACGCGAAGGCGCCTCAGCTTCTCGATTTCAGCAGGGATACGGCCACTGATGCCGTTGTTGTGGACGTCTAAGAGTGTCAGGAATGACAGGTTTCCGATTTCTCCGGCAATGCTTCCACGTAAGGCCATGCCAGAGAGATCCAAGGCCGTCACCCGCAGGTGCCTCCGGCCACAAGTGACGCCAATCCAGGTACAGAAAGAGGTGTCTTGGGACCAGTTGCCGGCTAAAATGTGGGAATTGAAGCCCGATTTTAGAGCTAGAAGGGAGGACATGTCTGTATTGGACATATTGATGAGAGATGCAGCAAAATAAATTCTCACACAAAAGAACATCAGCATTGCAACAAATTCTCTTCCCATGATTCACTCAAGAGATTGCACCCATATTACAATCAATAAGAGTTAGTCTTGTGATTATCACTTTCACACAAATTTTTGTCCAAGTAGAATAATTTACGTGGTTTCGAAGATGCAGACAAGAAGACATTGACTAAAGCAATCGACACGCAAATTTCAGTATATGACAAGAATATTATATTGGAATCTTTCCACTATGCCAATTGGAATCTTTGTTTTATATTTTAAATATAAATTATATTTACGATATTAAAACCTAATATGTAATAAAAACCTCAAGCGCTAGATCCCCTCTCACCCACATATTAAACTTGCGATTTTTACAGCAGCTTACTGCGCCGCTGCACGCCTCTTCTTCAGCCAAAATTGCCACTTCTCTTGTGGCTATCACCGGCGCCGCCCCTCCGTTCGATTTATCAGCCGGAATTCAATTGGTATGATTTTATTTCCTCTCTTTTATGTTTGATTTTGATTATAATTCACTACAAGAAAATTTAATTTTAGTGACAGTAAAAACTGTAATTAAAATTTAAATTACTATCATTAATAACTTTTAGTGATGGTAAATCTCTTGTGATAGCCTCTAACTATTGCTTCTCTAATTAAAAGTCAATAATGACAGAATAGAATCTCATCACTAATAAGTATATAATTAGAGTAAATTTACTCTCACTAAAAGAATTTTAGTGATAACACATCCTGTCACTAACACATCATTTTCACTCTCATTATATATTATATTTAATTACAAGAAATTTTCTCATTATAATACATAACTCCAGTCACTAAATGACAATTTAATGATAAAGAATCCTGTCATGAAGTTGATCTAAACAATTTTTTATGCAGATATGCAAGGTTGGTTAATTAATGTATCTTTAAGTCATGAAAATTTTGTCTAATTAGCATAAAATAAATGTTAAGAGGCAAACAATTATATGAGCAAACTCATTTTCCAGCTAATGTGTGTTTTCATCAATTATTAGTGTCCAGTCTCTCTCCTACACAACAATTAATAACACAGACATAAGCAGCACATGCAGCCAGGTAAGATTTGATTGAGTATCATCAATAAAGGAGCACAAGTGCTTGCAAATTCCACAGATAATACGATGAAAAAATATAATGTAAGAAACTGATAACAAGTTCTCCATTTCTCACTCAAATATAAATTTTAAAAAGAGGCATTTACATATCAATTTTCAAATATCAATTTTTAAAACCAAAAAGAAAATTCCCCAAGTGTGTCTTACCCTTCTATACTAAATTTTAGTTTGTATCAGTGCATAGAATGAAACTAAATAAAAAAAGACCAGATGTAATACATTAAAAAATACTCCCTCCGTATTTCTATAAGTTGCTCGTTGCTTTTGGGCACACGAATTAAGGTAAAAGTGAAAAAATATAAGTGATGTGATGAAAAAAGTGAAAAAGTATAAGTGATGTGATAGAAAAAGTGAAAAAGTATGAATGATGTGATGGAGAAAAGTGAAAAAGTAATTAAAATAGTGTAAAAAGTATTGAAAATAATATAAAGAAGTGAATAGTAGTTTCCAAAAAAAGGTAAAAAAGCAATGAGCAACTTATAGAAAGACGGACGAAAATGGCAACATGAGCAACTTATAGAAAGACGGAGGGAGTATAATATTTTCTCCAACAGTAAATATAGTGAAATAAGATTTTAACATAAATAAAGATAAGCATACTTAAGTTGAAGTGGCAAACTACTATTTCAAAAATAATTCATTCTTCCTAACCCTTATTTTTAAAGTTAACCCCAATCTTATATTTTAATATTTTAATCTCAACCGTTTATTTCTATGTGTTTCTTCTATAAATAAGTTTCTAACCTCTATTAATATTTCTTATCGCTAAAATTCTCCATATTTTTAATAGCAGTTCGTCATTTAGTAATGAACTTGTCATGCAACACTATTTAGTAATTCAAATATAAAATTGACGTGTTAGCGAAGCATGAGATGTTCATGCAACATTATTTAGTAATCCAAATATAAAATTGACGTGTTAATTAGTGAAGCGAGGCTACCTTAGTAAGCCCTCCTCCTCCTTGAAAGATGCCGGACAGACACTGGCCCAGCTCTGGAGTGAAGACTTCAGCCCGATGATCCAAAATAGCATTGTAAATTAGTTAAATCATCAAATCTATGCACCACACCAGTAATTATCAACAGCATATAATCTCTAACAAAAGACCACTGACCAACAGTTTTTGCTCATTAACAGCCCCGCTAGGATTAGATGAAATTAGTTTAGTCATGTTAAACACAGAATCCACACGAAATATCTAGAAACAAGTAACTTACAGAGTTGCAATTTGGGGGGGGGTGGGTGGGATTTCCATGGCTAAGGTAAATAAAAAGAAAATAAGGGGACAGGGGTTTAACAATTGCAGGCCACTACAAATTAATACCCCCAAGACAAATTGTGGCGCAAGGTAAAGTTCATCCAGGAGAACCCATGATCCATTATTTAGTGCCTGATATAGTAGAACTTGGCATTTCCTTACAAAAAAACTAAAGAAAATAGTGATGAAAGAGTTACCCCACTTCAAGAAGAATACCATCAGGCCAGACAAACTAATATCTATAATGTCAGCCTGCAGCAACAGTCCAGTTAAAAAAACTCAAACCCGTCGGTGGAAAGGATGTAAACCAGAAAAGAGGGAATGGTATCTGCACAAATGGATTTGAGAAATAGGTGGGATACAATATCTGAAAACCAGTTACCATCTAATAACCTGCTCAGATAAGTTAATTCATACAACTTTGTGCCCGCAGAATCTGCTAACGGCAGCAACTAAACTTGTTTACCCAACACCTGGACTTCCTTCCAACAGAACTGGCAAAACATAATAACCTCAAATATTAGAGAGCTTGCTACACATTATTAGTAGAACTTAGGTCAGTTATTAGTGATTTTGTATGCATTATTTAAGCCAAATATATTCACAGGCAGACGTAAGCATACTGACCAAGACATACAAACAGACAAAAGCACAATATATGAATATGTGGTTGGGAGGGGGAGTGTGAAGAAATTACCAGGCTTGATAAGGTGCATAGCACCCTCAAAGTATTCCTGTTAGTGGTGGGGGACAGAAATAGATTTTTTCAACCCAAATTTTCTTTAACTATGAATTCAATGCCCAGTACAGGGAGCGTAAACTGTAATGAGGCTTCTGCCCCATCCTGGAGCCTTTTAAGTTTCTCTGCTGAAATGTAGAATTGCACGATTTGAGTCACAAGTCTTTTGGATGAAGGGTCATTGATTAATAAGCAAAACCAAGTCTTTGTCATCCAATACATCATCAACCAAGTATTCTGTAAACCTGCTCCTCAAATAATTGGCAAGTCCTTTTATCAAGCATCGGAAGAAGCAGGGTTCATGCAAGCAAACATGCGAGAAAGTTGGGATGCCTGTGAACATACTCTATATCTCCTCTTCCGGCCAAGATCTCTGGAGGAGCAAAATTTATCTCATCCAACAATATCCCTTCGCCGTTCTTCAGGGCAGTAACGAAAGCTCCTTCCACAAATGAGCTCTGTCAAGTTTCATTGAAAATAATTCCCAAGCTTTAAGTAGTTTCTCACTTAAAGGTCTTTCTGCTTCTTAGAAGAACAAGATTTTCCTAGTTCAACTATGGTGCTGATGCCTTGCTGTAATCCAATTGATAGCATTTTCCAGTTCTTATAGATAATATTTCCTCAAATGATTAAGACGTCATTGTCCTGACAAAAAAGAACAGGAATGTTGGACTCTCCTATAAGAATGGAGAAACTGGAGCATGATGTATACTTTGGTAATGGTACATTTGAAGAAAAGGTTTTAGAGAATAGACCCTCAAACTCTTGATATAGAGGAATCCATACAAAGCGTGCATCCACAGGTTCAAATCCCCCTAACAGGTCAGCAATACCATTTTGCTGACTTCTGGAACAAAGAACAGTTACAAAGATCAATGGTCACTTCCAAGGGTTCAAACAAATGTTGAGTCATTTAAAGAAATAATATTGGGACTTGAACAAACCAAAACTGTAAGTTTGTGACCATGCCTCATGGCAAGAGTCTATACAGGAGTAAGTCATCCCAGTACCTGTCTCACCAACCATTTATAAAGGTTCATTGACTTCAACAAAGCAATCCTCTCAACAAACATGCAAATTCATATCAAATGCAGATAAAAAAAAACCATGTCACAAGTTGCAAAACCAGAATAACAGGCTTTTAACAGGATATAATGTTTGAGCTCCTGGGACACCCCATGGCCTTGCAATCTCCCTCAAGATGGCCAACTGATTTCCAGCTGAAGTACAGAAAGGATGCAATAACATTTATTGCCTGGAAACCAAACAAAACTACTTATAAGTGGAGCCCTTTATAGAACTTTATTGAAGAAAATTTTGGTGATGTGTGTAACCTTGTTACAAATGTTGACACATGCATACGAGGTGAGTAAAAACTGAGAAATTTTCGCCAATTGGTTGATCCAAGACGTTATTCTGGTTTTCCTACTTGTGGGAGGATTTTTTTCATTTTCTCAGCATAGCCCATGTTTAAAATGACATCATCTCCATACTACAAGATAAAAGAATGGAATATGTTCCGAGTGTTGCAAATTGACACTTTAGAACACCAATGATTAGGCTTTAAGAAGCTGTAGATAATGGTGCACAACACAATTTAAAAGATTCTAGAAACAAGAGTAAGTATCATTTCATGGGAAATTGTCATAGTATTTCTAAAATAAATGGTCTGGGATGTCAGCAGGATAACTAAACCTTATTACAAACAGAAGTAAGCATGAAAATCTATAGCTATTGAAAATTTGTTTAAAAAGAAAATGAGAAGAATTTCTCAAGTGAAATTTCACCTTTGCCTCTGGGTCAATAACCTGCAAAAATAAATTAAGCACGAACCATTTTCATGTCAACCACAATGGCACCCTTCATATCAAACAAAGAAAACAATATCAGATCCTCCTCACTCTGAATTTGACAAAACCAAGGGGATATAGATAACTGCAAGAAAAAGAGGAAAAGAGAAGCAATTTCAAAAAAACTAACAAACAAAAAAAGAAAGTGGGTCAATTAAGAGAGTAAATGCAAAATAAAGAAAGGTGAAGAAGTCAGCTTGAAGAAAGAAACGAACAGCATATCAAATGAAGAAATGAATATCAGATCGTAATCAATAGAGTTAGCCACTCAAAAATTGAAAAGAACATGAGGAAAGAGATCACAAGTGTAGGAGAAACGGATAGATGTTGCAAAGATTCAGTAAAGAGAGTGAGAACAATAATAAGGACAAGTACATTCAAAAAAGAAAGACAAAGGAGGCAAGATAAATAACTTTTAGCTGGTCCATAAGGAACTCAACTTCCAAATCCAGTAAACCAGTAAAAAGAAGTTTATATTTTTCTCCTCATGAATATTAGAAGCTCCATAAAATCTCATCCGCACCCTCATGGAAATCAGTAAAGATTCAAACTATATCCCAATTTATAAGGTGCAAAATTAAGAATATGTGACTATTTAAGATAGACATGGTTGATGCTCACAATTGGATCAGGGCAATAGTCTTGCTTGCAAATAATCCACGGCAAAGACTTCCCTTAAGTCCATTCAGTGTAAGCTTCACCAGGTGCAGCACGCTCTTATCCCGTTGGTCCATACTCATTCTCAACATATTACACACACCAAAAGTATGTCAAAATTTCAAGGGCAAATATATGGACTTTAAACAAAACAAGAATGTAAAAGTAAGCATATATGGGACCTGGTATAAAGGATATTGGACCACCTTGAGTTTCATACAATCTTTCACTATCTTGGTATAGAAGCCTTTAAGACACCAAAAATTGAAGCATATATTAGATATAAACTAACTCCTAGAATGTAAATGATCAAGAAAATTGCAATGAGAGAGTCCCATTGTATGTTAAAGTGTTGCCCATTATTTGTCCCAAAAGTGATCCCTGGAACAAGTTTCAACCAATACTACAAGACACCTGAATTGAAACAAAATAATTTAGAATTTCCAAAAATTGTTGAAATTGGACAATATTGCTCCTTTTTCATAAGACACCTGAATTGAAACAACAAAATAATTTAGAATTTCAAAAAATTGTTGAAATTGGACAATATTGCTCCTTTTTCATAAGACTTCTTTAAAACACTACCATTCAGTGCAAACATTAGGACCAATTGCAATATATTACTAAACTTATTGAGATAATGATTTTACTATAACAGGAATATATAAATAAATTCAAATATAAAGAGAGGGGATTGCCAAGAAATTTCAAAATCTAATATACCTCAAGTGTGCTTCTTGGATAGTGAATGGATCCAGAAACATAAAATCTTTCTCTGGCCATTAAGAGAAATGACTTTATGATCATAAGAGCAGAGGATTTTCCACAAGAAAAATATCTCAAAAACACAAAACATGCTAATTAATACATTTATCAAGGAGTGAAGCAGCTTGTACTTAGTATGTTAAGAAATTTATTGGAAGTAGTGGAACTCACAGTAACTTCTGCTCTTTCAAGTTAAATAGAAAACGCTGCTTTATAGTCTAGTCTCAGCAAGTGCATCAGTCCCACTCCACTTTTCTTTACCAATTTGATTTCTCCCCTATTAGATATGCCAGAGAATGAACTGAGCAGAAATATGCAACCAAATATTTACCAAGGTTCAAGCCTAAGGTCAGTGCCTCCATGATTAATAATAATAGAAATTGTAAAAGAAATTATTAAATAAGATTCCTTGAGAGCTCAATAACTATACTCAGTGACCTTTAAGAAAAGTTAAAGGACTTGAAATATGTCAGTAGCTTACAGTCGAGTCATTGGGGAATCAGCTTGCTCAAAACTGTCAAATACCAATTCCCATTTGTTGGGAAAAATCCCAGACAAAAAATGAGACAAATAGTAAAGCTTAGTTATATCTCATGGTTAATCATGTATTCTAGTGTAAAACAAACAAATAGAAAACACATGTCATTGCAAACACATTAAAGGAAGATACTGGTGGGATGTAGGGAGTGGCATACCATAACCAACTTCATCAACTTTAAACAAAAGAACCATGTTTGTTGTCTTTCTTTGTGCGTAACTTTCAACAGTTAAAATAGATGTATGTTAAACAGGTCGGGGGCATACCAGAGAGATAAAAAACAGTAACATGGCTATAAGCCCTTCTAGTTCTTGTTGTAAATTAAACTCGGTTACTTCCAGAACTAAGGTTCCGAATTCAACCTATTCAGCTTTTCATCATTCCCAAGTTTTGTATTCTTGCTCGACAATAAAATCACATAACATATACTCCCTCCGTCCATGAAAATTGGACTACCCTTGTTGTGCACGGTTATTAAGAAAAGTAGATGTTGATGTGTAAAAGTGAGTGTATTAGAATAAAAAAATATTTAATTATTAAAAAAGTATTTGATGTGATGTGTAAAAGTGAGTATATGTGTATAAAAAAATGAAAATAATGATTGTAAGTTTTCCATTTTAGGTAAGTAGACCATTTATTGTGGACGACCATTTAAGGCAACGTGGACCATTTATCGTGGACGGAGGGAGTATAAAGTAACACCAAAAAAGATAAGTTCAAGAAAAAATTAGTCAGTGTACCTGTTCCCAAGCTTTGCGTTCTCTATATGAACTTCTGGACAAGGAGGAAGCATATTCTCGTACACTTTCTCCAAGCTTATTAGTCAGCAATATCATTTTGCTGAGTTTCGGAACAAAGAACAGTTACAAAGATCAATGGTCACTTCCAAGGGTTCAAACAAATGTTGAGTCATTTAAAGAAATGATATTGGGACTTGAACAAACCAAAACTGTAAGTTTCTGACCATGCCTCATGGTAAGATTCTGTTCAGGAGTAAGTCTTCCCAGTACCTGTCTCGCCAACCGTTACTAACCGTTACTAAAGGTTCATTGACTTCAACAAGGCAAGCAATCCTCTCAACAAACATGCAACTTCATATCAAATGCAGATTAAAAAAAAAAACCATGTCACAAGTAGCAAAACCAGAATAACGGGCTT
>JAPKLY010004706.1:0-13972 GCA_026898435.1 Prunella vulgaris
TTAGAACGTTATTTTTGTAATTCAGAAAAAAATTAGAACATTATTTTAGTAATTCAAGAAAAAAATAAAGCGAATAAAAAAAAACTAAATGAAGAAAATTAGGCGAATCAAAAAATTAGATGGACCTATACAAATTATTAACTAAATGATTAAGAAGAATTAATTATTATTACTAATTACAGAATATAAAACATGAATAATATTTTAGGATATCCATATATACTCAAAAACTATACCATTTTTTTCCCTCTACTCCTTTATCAATTATGCGAATTTGTGTGAGACAACTCAAAAAATGAACACAAATTAATGTTCTAGATATTTACCTCACCTCAGTTTCAAGAAAAAAAAAACTAAATATTAAAAAATAGAGGGATAATTATTGTTCATACCTTATATTCATCACTTTCAAAATATTTGATCAACATCGGCCAATCATCAACACTCACTCCACTTGGACATCGTTCTTTGTTTTCAAGAAAATGAGTATGTAATTTACTGCGGTAACTTCGGTATTGGTGATTCAATTGGGCATAGACTACTCTTGTCACTCGTTGACCCTCTTCGAGATTGAATTTTTGCTAAAAGAATATTAAATTTTATAAGAGAAAACACAATAATTAGCAATTAAAAAAATAGTTTTTACAAATAATAGTACTCTACGTACCTTCAATCCAAGCCACAACTTTCTCTTGATATCTCTTGGAACGTCTTTCCATTGTGGGTACTGAAGTGGTACATGCAGCCTAAGGAGGACACCAGCTTCAGTTTTGAAGAATTTCGCATTTTCACCCACAATTCGATTTCGCTGAGGATGAACAACTATATCTAGTTTTCCACCTCCAACTCCACCCCTCTTTCTCTCTACTGACACTCCTGTGTTCTTTCTTCTTCCTCTTCTTTGAGAAATCCCTAAGTACATCAATGATATAAATTAATAATATTTAAATACATGTGTGCTTAAATTATAGTGAAGATAAAGATTAGTTGATAAATAACCAGCAGTATTATTATTGTCGCATTGGCCTGATTGATCTTCGGAATCTTGAAAAATTGAATTCGTTTCTTGATTTGAGGTGCTCATATTTTGAACTATAACGCAATGGAAGATACTATATTAATAAATAAATTAATATTAGAGAAAAAGGAGAGAGCAGAAGAACAGGAACACAGAGCATTTGTTTGTACCTCAAAAAATTTTATTGTAGCAGTTGACAACTTATACACGAAAGAGTATTTGAAGAAACAATGGAGGGATAGTATTGGAGGGAAATAAGAGAGTGTTGGAGGGAAATAAGAAAAATTAAAACAATATTGTACTTTTGGTGAATTGTCATGCATATAAGTGAGGGACACCAAGGACGTGGAGTTATTGGTATTTTCTTCCTATTTCTTCAAAAAAATATTGGCGTCCTTTTGGAAAAAAAAAAAAAAAAATTGGCGTGAAAAAAAAAAACGTGATTTCTAAATTCTTAAAGCATGCCTAAAGAATTCGTGGACTGAAGTGAAGTCGTGGAATCATGAGATCTTCTGATATTTTGGCATGATAAAAGTTTGGAAAGTAGTTCTCCCTGTACATGTTTTAAAGGACGTGGAGTAAGAGGTTAAGTTTCAAATTTATATATTATCTAATCTAAAATTCAAATATATAAGATTACAAATTTTATAAATTTCAAAACTTAAATAATATATTAAATAAAATTTTAATAAAATTTATTGTTAAATTATTTAATATATTTGATAAAAAGTGATTGGTCAACCTTATTAAATTTCAGTTTTTTTTAATCGATAACTTAAACTTATCTTATTTATAAAACATGTGAAAAATTGAAGAGAAAATATAAAATATGTAGTTTGATTAAGTCATTATAATTAAATATTTTATAAATTAATTTGAAATATTTAATTTTAGAAAAGTATACTAATAACTAAGATGAATTTATAAAATACAATTTAAATATATTACGTTACATATTTTATAAATTTCAAGTTTATAATATGTATTAAATATATTTTTAATAAAATTTATTATTGAATAATTTAATATATTTGATAAGATGTGGTTGGGCATATTTATAAAATCACAACCGTTTCTTTAAATCTTGCTTATAAACATGTAAAAAATTGAAGGAAAAATATACAATAATCTGACTAAGTCATAATAACTAATAAATATATTTATAAATTAATTTGAAATACTAATTCTCTTTTACAAAAGTGTACTTATCAATATATATAAAATTTGTTCCGTCAATATATATATATATATATATATATAAAGTTTGAAAGAGACTAGGATAAAATCAATTTATAAAATAGAATTCAAATATATTTAATATATGCAAGATCACTATATATTTATCAAAGATATGCACAAACTTTAATCGAACTCATACTTTATTTAAAAAAGAGAGAGTTTGTGAAATACCTTATGAATGGCATCACTTCATCACAATTCTTCAATACATAATCACGAACCTGCTTTAATGATTTTTCATCAAGAAAACTATATGTACCTTTTCCTACGAGGCGTGAGGTTTCAGAAAACACCGACAAATTATTTTCTGAAATTTCTTGACTTATTTCATAATTACGTTCTATTTTATTGAATTGTGTCTCAATATCATTCATATACAACGAGCAAAAAGTCAAGCATTCTTCAGCAACATAAGCCTCTGCCATTGATCCTTCTGGAGAAGCTTTGTTTCTAACATATTGTTTTAATTTATGCAAGTACCTACAACAAAGATTTAACAAATATTAAAAAAAAATTGATCTTGTAAGAATTAAAATTATAATGTATAATAAATATTACCTCTCAATGGGATACATCCATCTATATTGTATCGGTCCTCCCAAAATTGCCTCTCGTGCAAGATGAATAGATAAGTGTATCATTATGTCAAAAAATGATGGAGGAAATATTCTTTCCAATTTGCACAGAGTCAAAGAAATTTGACCTTCAAGATATTCTAAATCTGCTCTTTTCAAAGTTTTTGAGCATAATTGTTTGAAGAAATTGCTGAGTTCATGTAACGCCTCACACACATTACTATTCAAAATGCCACGCACTGAAATTGGCAACAAATGTTGCAAGATTATGTGACAATCATGAGTTTTCAAACCTGTAATTCGACAATCATTAATGTTCACACATTTTTTCAAACTTGCAGCAAATGCATCTGGATACTTCACTGAGGCAAAAAATGCACACATCTTTCTTTTTTCGGCCTTAGATAGAGTATAGCATGCAGGAGGCACCAAATAACTATTCCCAACTTTCTTTGCATGTAATTCAGGTCTTATTTGTAATTCTTGCAAATCAAATCTAGACTTAATAGCATCCTTACTTTTGCCTTCAATATCTAGTAATGTCCCCATGATATTATCACACACATTCTTCTCTATATGCATGACATTTAAGTTATGTCGCAATTTTAGAGTTCGCCAATATGGCAAGCTAAAGAAGATGCTATATTTTTTCCAGTTTGATTGTTCACCACGTTTTCGCTTCTTTGATTGTGACTTTCCAAATATGACTGGACCCAAAGAGCTTAACTGTTTAACCACATCATCCCCCGTTAAAAGAGGTGGTTTATCTCGAATTTCTTTTTTGCCATCAAAAGCACTTTTCAGTTCACTCCACTTATGATCATGTGGTAAGAATCGACGGTGACACATATAACATATTTTTTTCCATTTGGTAACCACATGCTACTTGTTTCTGTATTGCATATAGGACAAGCTAAATACCCTTTTGTGCTCCACCCTGATACTAACCCATAAGCTGGAAAGTCATTTATTGTCCACAATAACGATGCCCGTAAGTTAAAACTAGTACCAGTTGAGGCATCATAAGTTTCTACTCCAAAATCCCATAGGTCCTTTAATTCATCAACCAACGGCTCAAGAAAAACATCTATGTCATTACCTGGAGATTTTGGACCTGGGATAAGCATTGATAGAATGAAAAAAGGCCCTTTCAAGCACTTCCATGGGGGCAGATTATATGGTAAAAGAATCACAGGCCACGTACTGTGAGATGAACTCATAATTGAGAATGGATTAAAACCATCGGTTGCTAATCCAAGCGTAATATTGCGAGGATCTTGAGCAAATGACTCATGCACTTTATCGAACTCTTTCCACTCTTGAGCATCTGCAGGATGCCTAAGTACTTCATCATCTGTGCGTTTTTCCTTGTGCCATCTCATATCCTCCGCTGTCTTCTTAGATATAAATAATCTTTGTAGTCTTGGCTTCAATGGAAAATAGCGTAAAACTTTTTGTGGAATCATCTTTTGTTTTTTTCCACAATTTCCATCATTATTAATCTCCGTGAATTTATATTGAGGAGTTGAACATTTTGGACATTCTTCTTCTTTTGCATATTCCTTTCTGAACAATACACAATCATTTACACAAGCATGTATCTTCTCATAGTCCAATCCAATGTCTTGAATCATTTTCTTTGCCTCATAAAAGGAGCAAGGAAGGGTCTCACCATCAGGAAGTGCCTTTTTCAACACCTCAAGCAACATCGAAAAAGATTTATTGCTCCATCTGCTAACTATTTTTATATGCATTAATGTAACAACAAATGACAACTTACTAAAACTTTTGCAACCTGGATATAATTCTTTATCAGCATCTTTCAGTAATTTCATAAATCTATTGGATTCTGACTCAGGTACTGGATTCTCATTTCTCATATAACATTCTTCTCCCCAAGCATTTGTTGTTGCTGCTATAAAAGAATCTTCAAGCATGGTTTGCATGTCCATAAAATCATTTAGATTCTCAAGAATATCACTTTTCGTAGATTCATCTACGTCGACTTTATGACCTTCTTCTTGTTCCTCAAAATCAAACTCCTCGCCATGAAATACCCATGTAACATAATTCTTGTGTATTCCATTCTCAAATAAATCGGCTTCAACATCTTCTCGACTTCGAAAATAAATATTGTTGCATTTTCTACAAGGACATCTAATCTCTTGGGAAGATTCAATTGACGAATATGCAAAATCTAAAAATTGGTTAACTCCATTCTCATATTCAGGTAATGTTCTATCCTCAAGAAATATCCAACTTTTATCCATTCTAAATCCTACAAAATGACAAATATAAATTCATATAGAAATGATAGAAATTTTAGAATATGACAGAGCTAGATGTCATGAGATTGAAAAGTTTCTGTTAATAAACAAAAAAGACTATGCATTGTGCAACTTACATAATTATACTGCTTTATTAGACTTAATTCATAGCGTTTAGGGCGGAGCCAAGAAGTGAGACTAAGGGGCCAACAGTAGAAAATATATTTTTAATTAAATTTTAAAAATAATAAATTAACTCCTCAAATTAAAATTAAAATTTTAACTAGATTCTAAATAATAAACCCAATAAATAAAATTCATAATTAATTTTTTATTCATCAAAATTTAATACTAACCTAATAGAATTTCTATCAACTGGACTAGAAATGAACTAATTAACTAATCGTATAAAAATAATATTTTTAACTTACCAATCCATGAACTTCGTACTAGGTATATTAGAACAAGAATTCCAAACTTATTAATGATATGTTTTCTCCTTAAACTAATTCCTTCGACATTAATCTCATGTAATTAAAATAAATATTTCCTAATAAAAATCTTCATACATATTAACTCAAAAAAAACTCCATGAAAGACTAAAAAAAGTCTATTGTACACTCCTAATTATACCAACTCTTGCCCGTAACTTCCTGGTATGATATCGTGAATTCAACTTTTAATCAAACTTTATTAATTAATAACTTAATTAACCCAATCACACAATTAAATCTTAATCAAATTCTTTTCCGTTCAAACTATCAATATTATAAAGCATATTTATAGTAAATTTCTCTTAGTTGTCCATTTCATGTGATCATGATTAATATCTTATCTTAACTTAATGAAAATAAACACACAATTAAAGTATATTTTAGAACTTCACAAAAATAATAGTAAAAAATATTTATTACTTATTAGATGATTTACTAATAAACTATATACTTCTATATATAGAAGTTCATATATCTTGAATGGTTGAGATCACATTCATTTAATAGTTGCATAATATTTTCTATAATATTTTACAATTGCTTACACAAATAAAACATTTGAGAAACATCGTAAAAAATTGCAAGCTAAAGTCACTAAAATTTTTCATAAACTATAGAAATTGAAGAAAACAAAAATAATTAAGAATTAGATTATTAGAGGAAAAAGAGTACCGAGTGTTTTTTATTTCTTGATTGGAAGAAATCGTGTATATCTTGTACTGATGGAAATCAAAATTTCTATGGTGATGTCTCATATAAATAAATGTATCTAAATTAAATTTGAGTGAGATAAGAACGATAAATGGGCTTTTAAATCATATCTCAATTAAATATTAGGAATGAACAATAAGAATCCACACTAAATATTTAAAAAGCAAATATATTTGATTTGATCAAGTGTATACCTAAAAAGTAATTAAGTCATCATTTGAATTCGAATTCTAGAATCAAGTTTATATTTCAATTTGGTTTAAAATTTTAATATTATAAATAGACCTATATATAAATCTAATTTATTTGATTAGTATCCTAATTCAAATATTATGAATCAGCTCTATATTTGAATTCTTTAATATTATTTTGAATATTATGAATAAAATTAGCGGATCAGTTTTTTTGAAATTTTTTATCATTATCATATTCAGTCTTCTATTAACAATTTATTTTAGGCACAATATTAAAAAATCCATAAATTATTATTTTTTATGTCACTAACGGATTGTCCAAAAGGGACCATATGAAAAAAAATTACATACTTTATCGATTTAAAAAAAACAGTTTAAGGGTACCTAATAAAATAAAAAAAATTATAGTTTGACTATTTTTAAAATAAAAATTAGTTTAAAAATCTTTTAAACTATATTTTGATATACCTTTACTGACACATATCAAATAAAATATTAACTGTAAATAAAATTTTCATTAATTAAGATAAAATAATGGTATTTGTAACATAATAAGTTATTGTCACCATATATGCTTTGGTGATAAACATTAAATAAAATATTACATTATACAAAATTGTCGCTAATTATTCCCTTTTTTTATTGTTATTTTGTAATATTATGAATTATTATCACTATATATGTATTTTTAGCGATACGTATCCAAGTAAATATTAACAAGACACAAAGTTATCACTGATTGTGTTACTTTGTAAGAGTGTGAATAATCTGCCTCTACATATGTATTTTTAGAAACAAATGTCAATTTAGTATTAATAAAACAAAAAGTTTTCACTAATTGTATTATTTTGTAACATTATGAATTATTTTCACATAATATGTATTTTCACAGAATATGTATTTTCAAAGAATCATTAATTAATTAACATAAAATTATGGTATTTTGTAACATAATAAATTATTGTAACTATATGTGTGCTTTGGTGATAAATATTAAATAAAATATTAAGAATATACAAATTTATCGCTAATTATTATTTTTTGTTATTTTGTAACATTATGAATAATTGCCACTATATATGTATTTTTAACGATACATACCCAATTAATTAACAACACAGAAAGTTGTCACTGATTGTATTAATTTGTAAGATTATGAATTATTGTCTATGTATGTGTACTTTTAGCAACAAATATTCAATGTAATATTAACAACACAAAGATTGTCACTAATTGTATTATTTCGTAACGTTATCAATTATTGTCACAGAATAAGTATTTTTAGCGACAAATAATTATGTTATTTTGTAGTAAAAGAATTATTATTGCTATATATGTGTTTATAGTGACAAATATACAATTAAATAATGACAACATAAAAAGTTGTCACTAAATATATTATTTTGTAATATAGTGATTTTTAGTCACTATTTCCGTGCTTTTAGTGACAAAAATTCAATTAAATAGTAACAATATATATAATTATCACTAATTATATTATTTTGTAACATAATAATTTTTTATCACTATATGCACGTTTTCAGTGACCAAAAATTAATTGTCACTATTATTTTTGTCACTAAACATGATTTTTTTTGTAGTAAGCAACAACAACAACCCTGAGCATACAAGCATTCTGCCTAAGCAAGTCTACACCCAACAACTTTCTGAGAGAGCTTTATTGTTTGTATTCTTTGTGATTCATAGGATAGTTGGTTAGGATTTTCTTAGAAAGAATCACACCTTTTTGTTTTTGTTCCCTCACTTGTTTTTATATTTCTACTTTGTGTAGATATCTCTTTGTGAGGTTTTTGTAAACTCTTTGTGAGTTTTTATTATGAGTGAATAGGATAGTGTCTCTTGTTAGAATAGAAATCTGAGTGAACCTAGTTCTAAGGGGGAACTATTTGTACTGATCTAAGTGATCACATCTTAGTGAATTTGGCACTTGAGTGGGGTAACAGTGGATGTAGGTGGTCTTTTTATAGACACTGAACCACTATAATCTTGATTTCTTTTTATTTTCTGTCATTTAAATTCTTGTTCTGCATATTTAATTTTCTTGTCACATGCATCATTCTTTTGAAATCTAAGTGCGTAAAACTTTGTGGTTTTCACAGAGAAAAACTAACTCTACAGCTATAGACTTTCATAAGTCACTCAATTGTTAAGTTTGGTTTATTTGATTTTCATTAACACTCACTTTTTCCGCTGCACATAAGAGTATTCTCAATATAATCTTAATTGTGAGAATCCCTCTGATACTTTGTCTATAAGTACCTTTTATTTTGCAAGTTTTTTTTTTTAAACTCTGCAGCTGCAGACTTCTTAAGTCCACAGCTGTAACCTTTGTGGTCCAAGTTATAAAACTCTTGTAGACTTGTGTTTTTAAACTTAAAAGAAGCTACTGTAAGGTTCTAGAATCCCACTTCTTGAAAAGTTTTAAAAATCAATTTTTGGACTCAAGGTCTATTCACCCCCCCTTCTAGACCTTGACCACTTTTAGCGTCTACCTTTAACTGCGGATTAAACTACAACAGCGGTTTTCAAAATTTTAACAGTGGTTTTTAATAAAACTGCTGTTATTAACATGCTGTTAAAGCTAAAACTGATAGATGACCCTCAGCAGACCTATCAGCTGACCCTTCAGCTGATAGTATTAAGTTCAGTTAATCAGCAGTACTTGCTCATCTGATCTTTATTTCACTTTCTTTATACCCATAACAATAGTATATTTGGATTAATGGATTAAGATAACTAGTAGTGTAAGATAATTTCATTTTGAATGTTTGGATTGTAAGATTAATAATAAAAACATATGCAATTGATATTTTTGTCCTCTATATCATAAATAAAAATAAAGTAAATTATGGTTCTCCTTTTCAATATAAGGAGAGTATTTTAGTAAAGATAAAAACAATGAATTATTATCATACATCTTTCCTAAGATAATATTATCTTTCATTCATAAGATAATTTAATTTTAGTTTTGGGCTTTTTATTAATGTTGGGCTTTTATCCATTAAACCAAACATCAAATTAGATAAAATAATTTAATTTATCTTAGCTTATCTAACGAACCAAATGAGACCTTAATGTGTTTGATTTGAAGGATAAAATTATCTGTCTGCCCAAAATGTTCATATTTTAAATGATAAATAATTGTATCCTTCAAAACAAGCACACACAAGAAACGACCCCACACCATTTCTAGTTCGAAGTCCCATCCACCCACCTTCCCATTTCTCCAACCTTAGCATCTACACTCCTCAACCCAAAGAATATCTTTCCAAGAAAGAATAGTGAGACCATTCCCCAATTTTGTACAAAGTCCCAAACCAAGAACATGATTCTTGAGAAAAGAAGAGATTATTATAAATATTGTGCCATCAACAAGAAGCATGATTTGAAAGAGACCCCATTACATATATAAGAGAACACTCTATTTTTGGATTAGAATATCCTCCCCAAAGATAGTTGGACTAAACTCGAATCCTCCAAGCACATTTACCCAACAAAGATTTGTTTAACAAATTTAAACACCATCATCCTCAAATAAGGCTGCACATCGAGTAACCCGAGGATCAGTAGCCTTCGGAAGCAAGATAGAGCCTCCGCCGCAATGAGAAAGAGCAAAGGAGATCGAGAGAGTGTCCCCTTTCCTTAAACCACGCCGAAGATGGAACTCCTACGTGGGATTGCCATTTACGAGGGTAGAAGTAGTGGCAGAAGAAACACACTCGATTATCCAAGAGCGCCACCCAGACACTCCATATCTAAGTATATTAGCGAGGGTCGTTATTAATCAAATACATAAATTATACTTCTAAATAATCCGAGAGATGATAGATTGCATTAGAGCCCCCCCATCATTAGACACTTGAGCTTGAAATTGAGCAACAAAAAATAGAGAATTAGGAGGAAGCTTTAATACCAGGTTTGGACTACCTTAGTACGAGACTATTACACGAAGGGGAAGTGTTTTTCCTTATAAATTTTTACCTTAATGTACTTTTTAGTAGCCTTGAGTAATTAGTTCTTTTAATACAATAGATAAATTAACTAGAATAATTAATTCATTTACACTCCCCTCTACTTGATCCTACTTAGTCGGGTGTTCTTTTACTCCCTCCGTCCACAAAAAATACCCTTAGATTTTTGCACGTGGTTTAATGCAATATATCGGAAGGTATTACGGAATATTGTGATGTCCGACATGAAGAGAACATCTTTGGAAAGTATGTATGACGTGCTTTCCAAAGATGTTCTCTTTATTCATATCGGACCACACAATATTCCGTAATACTTTCCAATATATTGCATTAAACCACATATAAATATCTGAGCGTATTTTCCGTGGACAGATGTAATATTATTTGCCATTTAATTTCTACATATAATGCCTTTTATTTTATTTTCTCGTCTCATAAAATACAATAGCACGGACACATAGCATTAGGGCAATACCGTACTAGTTGGTAACTTATTTGTTTTAATACTACCAAGAATCCTTATATTTGTGGGAGATTAATTAGTTAATAATTTGGTTAAAAAATATGCACAAGTCATTGAGTCAACAATGACACATTGCCAACTGATCGATATTAATGTTATATGATTATTATATTGCCTAATGTGTTTAATATTGATAATGATTATGATATAATTGCCAACTAATAATCATGAATTGGTCGATATTCCAAGGGTCCTTTACGCGTGTGATTTAAATAAATATTATTCACCACATACTCAATTATGGTCACGATATTAATAATTCGATCAAATACATAAAAAAATCAAACCACTCATTATATATACATCATTTGACTTGCATTTAAAAAAAAAAAACTCGTATGTCACGCAATATTCATCATTGTGCGACATTTCCTTAATATATAAAATAAAACTATATTTTTTTCCTTATATATATAAATAGGAAAAAATACAAAATAGTTTAATAAATTGACAAAAATTACTTTTTAGTTAAAAAAAAAAAAAAACGCTTCCGTGCAAAAAAATATACTGCCATACAAATATAATGAATTTTTGGAACCAATATATAAGTGACCTATATATATTCAATTTTCAAGGAAAACAAAAAGACAGTGAAATGGATGTTGGCAACAAGCAATAGACATAATCATTTCTTTTATAACCCCAAATTATAGGCCTAACAATTTTTATTCTTTCCAAGATTTTTCTATAAGTAAATAAAAAGATTTTACTCTAATTTATTCCAAGATGATACAATTACTTTTGCAATTAATTTCTGGATTTCCGTTAGTACTTTACAACACATGACCAAATTCACACCATAATAGGCTTTTTCCTAAGTTGACCAGCCGCGCCTAAATGGCCTAGTTAACTTTTTTTTTTTTGGTCAATGAAGAAGTTAACTAATTAATACTTCATCCATCCAACAGGAATTTGCACACTTTTTTTATTTGAACATCCCACACAAATTTGCGCACTATTACATTGATTTACGTGCACACTTATAAACATATACACATATTTACTCATATGCCACTACTTTATATATAAAACACATTTTTCTTAAAAAATGTGCCGTCCCATAGGGTGCAAATTCCTACGGAACGGAGGGAGAAACATATTTCTTAGGTACAAGAAACAATGCATTTTTCTTATGCATTGTGATTTCGGGAAGAGTATCAGTATCAACATCTCGTGCATGAATTCCCGGAGGCAATTCCCAGTCGAAAGCGTAAAGCAAATTCGCGACGGTAAGCTCAACGTTCACAAGTCCCATAGATATTCCGGGGCAGATTCTTCGCCCCGACCCAAATGGAATCACCTCGAAATCTTGCCCTTTTACGTCAATATTATTATTCAAGAATCTCTCGGGCAAGAACTCATCCGGATTTTCCCAGCACTTGGGATCTCTTGCGATTGCCCATGCATTAACATAAACTACTGTTTTGGGCTGAATTTCGAAGCCCTCTAGAATGCATCTCTCCGCCGTTTCTCGTGGCGCAAGCAACGGAGCTGGAGGGTACAATCGGAAAGTCTCATTGATGACTGTTTTTAGATAAGGAAGTTTAGGCAAATCGTCTTCATCTACTTTGCCCTTTTTACCTATCATATTTCTGATTTGTGATTGCAATTTCTCCATCACATTAGGTGCTTTAATCAAAGCCGTCATGGTCCAAACAACTGATGCTGCACTTGTGTCCGTTCCAGCAATAAATATATCCTACATAAAACAAAAATTTGGATTTCAATTGATCAATTATTTTATTGTGCACATAATAGAATTAAAATCTTTATAATATCCTAGGTAAAACAACTTCTTCTGACACCCCTCAAGCGTCCAACATATAATAGATGATGCAATACCAAAACGAACCTAAATTCACTCCACTTATTTGAGTAAGATATTCCAATTGATGGATTCGAATACTTGGTTTTGACTCTAATTAAAATGGGAGAATTTCATATCTATACTTAACAAATTATGTTATTTAAAATACACAAATTCTTAAATTTATTCATTGGCAAATTCCTTCGATTTCAATTGACTTTTTCCAAATGCATCCTTAAAGAAACTTAATTATAGGGAGGCTGAATTGTACATATTAGGGGAATGAGATTTTATTAAAGAAAAAAAGAAATGGTTTAAAGAAATTCCACGACCCGAGAGGCGGGATCAAATAAAATTTATTTTGGTGTTGTTAAAAAACCTCGCCCTAAAAAAAAAAACATATTTGTCATCTTAATTTATTAATTTATTAGTGCTGTCTCACTGACACTTGGCTCTCTGGTGTTGGCCACTTGTCACATATGGATAGGAAAAGAAGTTATTATGATTAAATAAAAAAGGGTTATTAATGTAATTTTTATGCTCTTTAACTTCATCCAATTCCCAATTAGGTTCCCTAACTTTTGTCATTTTTAAATCTGTCCTCTTAATTGCAATTTCTTTTGTTTGGTCCTACCACTGACTATCATACATACGTAATGGTTACGTAACTCATTTGAGTTTTTTAATATATATTTTCTTTATATTTAAACTAAAATGAAAATAAAAATCTGAAAAAATTAAACAAAATACCAACTTTTGCTAAAATTTGTCACAAAATCTTATATGAATAGTTTATAATATGAAATTAATACCATTAAATATATTAATTGATATTCTGTAAACTGCACTCGCAGTGTAAATTAAATAATACGATATCAGTAGATACTTATCAACGTTAACGTCTAATAGTATAAATTTCACACTATAAACAAATGATACCGTTAGGAGTGCTTTGATGTGATCCCAGTCGAGGTCGATCGAACTCGATTGTTCCTCTTTAAGCTTGATCAGAACATCGACGATGTCGTCCTCCTCCTCCCTCTTATGCTCAAGATGCGCATCAATCATCTCCTGGTAAAAGGAGTCCAGATTCTTGAAAGTCTCATCGAGACGAAATTTTAGTCCTGTAACTTTATCTACCCAGCTTATTGC
>JAPKLY010004707.1:0-13971 GCA_026898435.1 Prunella vulgaris
ATAGAAAAACTACTTTCTGAGAACACTATCTTAAGTGAAGAACATAATCTGCTGACAGCTAAGTTCGATGAACTCTTCAAGCAGAATGAACTGATAACCAAAAATTCACAGCAGCTTCAGCTGAAAGTGGATCAGCTGACTAAGGCAAAAAATGTCGTGTCTAAAATAACTGAATCCTCACAAACTGTGAATGACAAAAGGGGTCTTGGTTATCCCAAACCCAAACCACAAAAGAAGAAGAAAGGTGACAGTGGATTAATTAGGGATCCTCAAAAGGGTAAAGGGCCAGCTGAGCCTGCATCTGGATCAGAAGGGCAGAAGAGCAGAGGGACAGAAAAGGTCCCAGCTGGACAGAAGAGCTCCAAAGCTCAGAAGTCTGCTGGTGATCAAAAGGTTTCAACAGAGCAGAAGAGTACTAAAACTCATAAGCCTGCTGACAACCAACATAAATCCAAAGCTCAGAAGTCTCGAGATCAGAAGAGGAATCCAAGTCATAGCTCAGCTAAGACAAGGAGACCTCAGCAGAATCAGCAGAGGAATGATAAGCCTGGGTCATCTCAGCAGAGTAAACCCAAGCGAAACAGACCTCAGCCCTGGGTTACTTATAATGTGACCAAAATAGGCAAGCCTTCACCGGCTAAAGTTTATGAGTCATTCGGAGGCTCAAGCCGAAATTATCCTTTTGAGCAATCCACCTATAAACCTGCTGTTATCACTCATCGCCCCAGAAAAGATCCTCTGAGGGAGATGATTTTTGTGGACAAATATGGTAGAAGGTTGAGATCTCCTAAACCTCATAAGGATGATCTCTACCTGTGGATCCAGAAAGTCGATACTAACCAATCAGGACCCAAAGATAGGGTACCTAAAGCCTGAGTTTTAATTTCAGGTAAACTCTAGCCCTATAGAAAGAGGAGAAGCCAAGGGCCATGTCTGGTACATTGATAGCGGTTGCTCGAAGCACATGACTTTTGAGAAGCATCTTCTCTAGAACTTTGTAACGCTGGATGGGCCTAGAGTTGTGTTCGGTGACAACAATTTTGGAGTCACCAGAGGAGTTGGCACTCTGCTGATCAAAGGAACAAGAGTTGAAGAAGTCTACTATGTAGAAGGGCTCATGCACAATCTTCTGTCTGTATCCCATTTCTGTGACAAGGGATATTCAGTAAGATTCTCTAAGAACTCTTGTCTTGTTATTAATGATTTAAATGAGCAGGTGCTACTAACTGGCCTCAGAAGAGGTAATATGTATCTTGCAGATTTTGCAAGCTGTCCAGCTGACTCATGTTTGGTTGCTAAAAGCTCATCTGAGATCAGCTGGCTCTGGCACAAGAGGTTAGGTCATCTGAACTTCAAGACTCTCAACAGGTTGCAAGGAAGGGTCTAGTCAGAGGTCTACCAAATGAGGTGTTTGCATCTGAGCAGAAGTGTAATGCCTATCAGAAAGGAAATCAGACTAAAGCCTCATTCAAAGATGTGCAGAGTACTTCAACAACAAAAGCACTCCAGCTGCTTCATATGGACTTGTTTGGACCTGTCTCACCTCTTAGTTTCAGTGGAAGGAAGTATACACTGGTGATTGTTGATGACTATACAAGATTCACTTGGGTAGTGTTCTTGTTCAAGAAGAATGAGACTATGGTCAAGATGCTGGAGTTGTTCAAGAGGATTCAGAAGGAACTGGACCTCAGCATAGTCAGAATCAGAAGTGATAAAGGTACTGAGTTTCTTAACTCTGTTGTTTCTAACTATTGCAGGGATAATGGTATTCAGCATGAGACATCAGCTGCCAGAACACCTCAGCAGAATGGGTTAGCTGAGAGGAGAAACAGAACCCTCAAGGAGGCAGCAAGGACTATGTTAGCTGAATATCAGACTCCTCAAAGATTTTGGGCAGAAGCCATCAATACTGCCTGCTTCATCCAAAATAGGTGTCTACCAGTCAAGAGACATGGGAAGACTCCTTATGAAATGTACAAAGGTAAAACTCCTAACCTTTCCTCTGTCCATACTTTTGGGTGTAGGTGTTTCATCCATGACAATGGAAAGACTAAGTTAAAGACTTTTGATGCTAAGGTTGCTGAAGGAATATTCTTAGGATATTCTGGAAGTAGCAAAGCCTATAGAGTCTTTAATAAAGTCTCTCTCTGTGTGGAGGAGACACCCCATGTTGTATTTGATGAATCTTTTCATGAGTACAGCAAGGAGAAGCTAGCAGAAGAGGTGGATCAGCTGAATCTGTCAGATAAGCCAGATCTGATTAAGGTAGTAGTACCTAGGATAGAATCAGACTCAGATTCAGATGATGAGCCCAAATCAGCTGATAAGCCCTCATCAGCATCAGGTGATGGCACATTGACTCCTGACACTAACCAAGGGGGAATTTCAGACAAGACCCAAGAGGAGCAGACTATGGCACCTCAAAGGGGCAAGAAGACATTGTCTGATTTCCCAGCTGAACAGATTCTAGGAGATCCAAGTGTAGGTGTTCAGACCAGAAGAAAGCTAAACTTGGGTGCTCAATTCAGCTGTTATGTGTCTCTGATAGAACCCAAAAATATCCATGAAGCTCTTGAAGACCCAAACTGGATTGTAGCTATGCAAGAGGAGCTAAATCAGTTTGCAAGACAAGAAGTTTGGACCCTAGTATAGAGGCCCAAACATCAGAAGGTCATAGGCACTAAGTGGGTATTTAAGAACAAAAAGGATGAAAATGATGTAGTAGTAAGAAACAAGGCAAGGCTAGTAGCTCAGGGGTATTCACAGTCAGAGGGGATTGACTATGATGAAACATTTGCTCTTGTGGTAAGACTAGAAGCCATTAGATTGTTTCTGGCCTACGCTGTTTTCAAAGGGTTCAAGGTATATCAGATGGATGTCAAGTCAGCGTTTCTGAATGGAATCCTGGTAGAAGAGGTTTATGTGGAACAGCCACCAGGATTTGAGATTGGGAACAAGGTTTATAGGTTGCAGAAAGCTTTATATGGACTAAAGCAGGCACCTAGAGCTTGGTATGATACTCTATCACAGTTCCTACTGGATAGTGGATTCAGTAAAGGAAAGATTGACAAAACCTTATTCAGAAAGGAAGACGGAGATGATATTCTCTTAGTGTAGATCTATGTGGATGATATCATCTTTGGCTCCCCCAACAAACTGATGTGTGATGAGTTCAGCAAGCTGATGACCAGCAAGTTTGAAATGTCCATGATGGGGGAGATGACTTATTTCCTTGGATTACAGGTAAAACAGATGTCCAATGGAACGTTCATTAGCCAAGCTAAGTATGCCAAGAATTTGATAGAAAAGTTTGGAATCAGTAGCAGCAGAGAAGCTAAGATTCCAATGATGGCAAACTTTAGCATGGATCTAGATGAGACCGGTGAGAAAGTGGATCAGACACAATATAGGGGACTTATTGGTTCTCTGCTGTATCTCACTGCCAGCAGACCTGATATCAGCTTTGCAGTAGGGGTGTGTGCAAGGTTTCAGGCAAACCCTAAGAAATCTCATCTGGAAGCAGCAAAGAAGATTGTAAAGTATTTGAAGGGTACTTACAATCTAGGCCTTTGGTACCCAGCTGATGACAATTTTCTGCTGAGTGGGTATTCAGATTCTGACTATGGAGGGTGCAAGATTGATAGGAAATCAACTTCTGGCACATGTCAGTTTCTGGGAAGTAAGCTGATATCTTGGTTCTCCAAAAAGCAGACTTCAGTAGCTACTTCTACAACAGAGGCAGAGTACATGGCTGCTGGTAGTTGCTGTTCTCAGCTGCTCTGGATCAGACAACAGCTGAGGGACTACCATGTGATCACAGAAGAGATACCCATCTTCTATGATAGCACAAGTCCAATAGCCATTACTCAGAATCCTGTTCTCCATACTAGATGCAAGCATGTGGACATAAGACATCATTTTCTACGGGATCATGCTGAGAAAGGAGATATCAGGATGGAGAAGATTCATACGGAGAAGCAGAGAGCAGATGTTCTTACCAAACCCTTAGCAGAGGTAAGATTCAGAGAATTAGTAGCAGAGTTAGGAATGATAGATGGAGGGGCAGTTCTATAGAAAGAAAGTTTTTGGGTAAACGGGTAGTCAGTTGATACCCAGCTGAGGACTATTCTGCTGAAGTAGTCAGCTGATCCTCACATCAGCTGATTTGGTATGTCTACTTATTCTTTCCTTTCTTTTCTCTATCTTGTTATGTCTAACTTGATACAGGGATAAGTTATGAATGTCAGACAAGGCCACTTTGCTTCAGCTGGTCCATGTCAGCTGACATTAAAGACCCAGATGAGCAGAAAAGATTTTCATAAGGATCGCTCTTATCAGCTGATTTTGCCACGTCAGCATCTCGATAAGTATTTCTATGATCTTTATGTCGATTTTTTTTTAAAAACAATTCTATTTAATCTATCAAATCTTTTAAAAAATTAATAAATCCCTAATTTCTAAAAATTATTTTAGAAAATTGGCAATCAAATCTTTTTGTTTACGAAAAATCGGGGATTTATTACCTTTTTCAAAATAAGGTGTCAGTTGTAATTAATTTTAACACCGTCTAAATCTTCTCAAAAAGTGCTTTCATCATTACCTTTTTCAAAAAGGGGAATCTTTTGAGGCGGTCAAAACCTTTCGAAATCCTGACACCCACGCATCACCTCCAAAATTCTCAAAGGTCATTTATTCTGGACCTTTGATTTGTGTGATGCAAAATACAAATCTACGATCAAAACTGATCGGTTTTAATTTTGGAAAAACTCCTCATATCTCTCGATACTTATATATACCCCTTTAACTTCTTTCTGAAAACTTCTGTTCCTAAATCTTTCTCCCCGAAGTTTTCCTGCATACTATTCTCTCTGCACTCAAACCCTGTTTTGAAGGTATGGCATCTAAGGCAATGCAAAAACTCTTCAAGGAAAAGATGTACGCAGAGATGTGTGTCGATTTCGACACGACTAGGGTTCCTGAAATTAGAGAAATCCTAAACCTTCTCCAAAATCAAAATCTCCAAACCTTCATCTCCATGACCCCCCCTGACCATAAAACCCTAAATTTCTATGCCTTCCAATTCCTTCTTAGGGCCCAGTTCAGCACGGACTCCATCGGCTCATTGGTTGATGACGTAGCTGTTGTTATCTCCAAGGATGCTGTCGCTGATATCTTTGGCCTATCCTCCACTGGTGTCCAACCTCACAAATACAAGGAAGCTGACTACCTGGAGACTTTTCAGTTAATGGCCAGGACGAGTTTCAGGGACACCACCACAAACCTGAAGAAATCCATGCTGAGAAGGCGGTTTCGGTTCCTGATGGATGTGGTGACCAAGGTCATCTTGGCAGAACAGGGGAGTTTGGACGCCATTACCAAACTCCGCCTGAGTGTGGCCCGCACCATTCTCGATGGGGTGCAAGCAGACTGGTGAGTCTGCTATGGTTCCGCCTGGAACAAGAGTCCAAGAGGTGCTTAGTGAAGGAGGTGAATGGGGAACAGGTTTACAGCTTCAAATCCAAGTGTTCCATGGCCACCAAGATCACTATTCTTCTGAATCATCTGCTGCCCCAGCATGAGTGGGATGAGGAATGGGTTGTTGAGTACAACCACACCAAGTTCTTAAGGGGAAGTAACTTGGACATCATTGGGCCAGCTAACTCAGATTCCGACGCTGATACAGTAGCTGTTGCCCCTGGTCCTTCTGCTGGTCATGGGAAGAAGCAGAAGAGGAAGGCTCAAATGCCTGCTGGAGGTGGTAAAAAGAAGAAATCCAAGAAAGAAACCACTCCAATTCAAAGGAAGCTCTCCTTTGATTCTGATTCAGATGAAGAAGAGGATACTGCTGTGCTAAGCAGTCTGAAGAGGAAGAAATCTTCAGCAGAGAAGCCTACTCTGCTGGTTGATGAGTCTTCTAGAGAAGAAGAGCAGGCTGTGGAGGAGTCAGCTGAGAAGGCTGCATCAGATGATGATTCTGCGACTGGCTCTGATGAAGAGGAAGAAGAGTCGGAAGAGAGGGAGTCAGCTGAACCCTCAGTAGCTGAGACAGAGGTTCTTCATTCCTCTGCTGATACACCATCAGCAGACACACCTATAGCTGCCTCACCTATCAGGTCAGCTTCTCCTACACTTTTTTCTGATCCTTCCCAACACTTTTCAACCCCAGCCGATCCCTCACCATCACAAATCCCAGTCGGCAATGAACCAGAGGAGATGGCTACCTCTGGAGAGCCTTCAGCTACCCCCAAACCCTCTCACCCTGAACCCATCATTCTCGATAACCCCAACTCCCCCTCAGAAATGGCCAAACAAGCACGCCTATCTCACCATCGTTCAAAGGGGCCTCTTGAACGAGGGATGATTATATCTGCCCTAGCCCATATTTCCCTCTACATCCCTGAACTGAACCCTTACCCAGCCTACCAAGACATCCTTGCTGATGGCCTATCCTGGGCACAAGCACGAGAGGGGCCAGTCACATTCTTTCTCGCCCTAATTAAGGAGATGAGAGAAGCAGCATTCACTGAATGGGAGGAAATTCTGATGGATGCCTTGGAGGTTAAGGCTCCATCCCAGCTGACATCCCCAGAAGGACTGCGGAAGGTGGCTAGAGCTCTGTTGCTCAAAGATGGAGTGGCCCTGGACTGCCCTGAAACAGCAGAGACTGAGTTTGTTCCTCCAGCAGCAAGCTTTGAGATCTCCCCTGCTGATCAGGTAACTCCTGCACTTTTGAAACAATTAAAAGGCTATTTTGATGACCACATCAGGGAGGTCAAAGCTACTCTTCTGGCTGCCAAGTCTGCTGCCCCCTCTATGATTGAAACTCATGTTCATCAAGTCCTGCTGGACCATCGCAACAAGCTGAAGGAAGCTATGGAGGAAATCTTGTATGCCACCCGCATTGAATTCTTCAATACTCTCCAGAACTTCAAGGCAACTGCCAGGGCTTTCAATGATGATGCATCTGCTTCTCTTGCTGCTGAGTCTGAGAGATTCAGATTGGTCTCCGAACGGTTGGAAGGACAAATTGCTGAGTGCAAACACGGTCAGGAGGACCTTAAAGATGTTGTGGACAAGCTTCCTACTTCTCTACCCTCTGCTGCAGTAATTGATGATATCAAAAAGGGGGAAGAGAAGAACTCAGCTGCTATTGCTGCCTTGCAAGCTGAGATGGCCTCTCTGAGAGCTCTTCTGGTGGATAATCAAGGGGTTCTATCTGCTAGGATAGAAAATGTTGAAGATTACATCAACACCAGGAAGATGGCTGCTCAGAAAACTCAGGAGTTGAGAGATCAGAAAATGGCCGAGGCTTTGCAGAAGCAAGAAGTTGTTGCTGTAGAAAGGGAAAAGAAGAAAAGAATTATGAATGCTGAATTGGACGAAAAGCTGGCTAAGGAGTTGCAGCTAGCTGAGAAAGAAACCCCTGAGGAGAGGAGGAAGAGGCAGGAGAGGGAGATGAATGATGAGCTTGAGAGGAGATATCAGAGGAAGCTGAAGAAGAAGGGGAAAGCAGTAGCTCAAGGCAGCAGGACTAGGAGTGGAAAATTCATCAGAGATCCAAATGAGCCTCTAGTTGACGGACCAATTGATATGTTCTACAATCAATTGTCTGATGAGCTGATGGATCTCTGGAAAACTATAAAAGCCAAATCTATGATCCACTTCTATGTTCTCCGAGGAGAAGATACCAGAGGAGAGAGAGAGAAAAACGCTGAGTTCAGAGATTGGTTGAAGGAGACTTTTCCTAAGTTCTTCAGAGCAATCACAGAAGAGATGCTTAAGGTAGAGGTTCAGCCAGAGTTGCCAGAAATTGAGTATCTTCCTACTCCAACTTATGTGAGTGGAAAGATAGATTGGGTGGAAATCAGGAAACATTGGCTGCAGATCACTCAACTCTTTCATCAGCTTTCTGACAACTCTCTGCCAGCTTTGAAGGAAATAGAGAAGAGATTCTTGGACTGGTTGCAAGTTCCACTCAGCAGCAGAAGACCTCTCCTTATGTAATAGTCCAGTTGAGTCAGCTGAGGATTAGGTATCTTTACTTCTGTTTGTTATTTCTCTTTTGATTATTAATAAAGCTTTATGATTCCAGACAACTACTTGTTGTCAGCTGCGTTTTGATTCTGTCTAAAAGATCTTAATTAAAGATCTTCTTTTCTGTCCTATGTTGATCTTGATTTTGATTGAAAATGCTTATCTGTTGAGATCAGCTGAGTTGGTTTTGATATCATCAAAAAGGGGGAACTTGTTAGGATATCTGTGTTAGATGTTTTGATGATATAAACCAATCAGCTTGTAATAGGACCAGCTGAACATGTTAGTCAGCTGATGAGTAGTTAGGATTAGATAGGTTCAAGTGAGGGGGAACCTACCTTGCTGCCTAGAAGATCCGAAGCTATCATAGAAGAGAAGACCAGCTGAGACCTTGTGGACTTAGCCGATTTTAGAAGACAGAAGATTTAAGCAGCTGACACTGGAGCATCGAGAGCAGATCATCAGAGAAGTTAACATCAGCCGATAGCTGAAGAGCAGATCAGCTGATATCAGAAGATTAACTGATCAGCTGAGAGCACGTCGCAGACAAGACAAGGACCATGGATAAAAGACTTATTCAGACTAAGTCAAGAAGACCTGCTGAGGTGCACACCAGCAGACTTGCACATCAGCTGAGATCCAAGTATCAACAGACTGATACACCAGCTGAGGAGACAGATCAGCTGAGGTTTTGTGCTCAGCCCAGATTCTTCGGAATCAATTTTAAGGGTTAACTTGCGACATAAAAGGAAGATTCCCAGAATAAAAGATCAATCAATCAAGGGGACAAACTTGATTGATTGAAGATCGCGAAGACTGACGGGAGTCAAGAAGGAAATTCAATCAATCACAATGATTGATTGAATACGAGATTATAGGATCTCAGATTTCTAGTCCATCCCAACGGCTAGTTATTTGATCCTATAAACTAGAGTAATAGTGATAATTTTTCATGGGATTCACACGCACATTAAGCTAGCCAATACTCTGTCAGTTTTATCACTTAAGCTAAAAAACACCATCCATACTTATCCTTTGTAAAAGCTTTGTAGAAGTTGTGAGAAGTCAATTGCAATTATAGCATTGACAAGTTGTAAAGAGAGTAGTACTCTCAAAACTGTGTAAGTAAGTGAGTAAGTGAGTTAGTGGAGAGCCCCTCAAGACCAAGTTGGATTGAGGAGAGTGGATGTAGGACAGTTGGTCCGAACCACTATAAACCCCCTGTGTCTCTTCGTATTTCTTTCTGTTCTTATCTGTGCACATCACCTAAAAACCGATTTTCATTAAAACGTTTCCGCACTATACACAGCGCACTATTCTCAAAATTCAGACTACCTCAAGTAGTCTGCTGATTTTCTGAATAAACCAGTAAAATTGAAAAAGGGTTTTGAATCCTTACAAGTCTATTCAACCCCCCCCCCTTCTAGACTTGTTCAAGTGTATTCTTCCATAAAACCTGCCTTTGGGACCAACAAGTGGTATCAGAGCTGTGTGTTCAACAGACCACAGCCTGAGAAAGCTCTTAGTGGTCACCTGGATAGATCCCTGAAAATCTATTTTTAGAAAAGTCTGTGTGCCTTTTATCTAAACATTTGCAGATATGCCTTCCTACAAAAAGAGTGGATCCAAGATAAGGAAGCTGCCTGAATTCTCCATAGAGGATTATGATTACTGGAAATTCAGAATGGAGAATCACCTTGGAGCCATTCATGATCGGATGTTAGATGTTCTGGAGGAAGGGCCAATCAAGTTCTTCTGGGAAGGAGTAAGCGATGGCAAGACTCCAGAAGCTAAAATCAGTGAAAGAAGGAAGACAGAGAAGAAGAAGAGTGAACTAAACGATGCTGAAAGAAAACTCTTCAACCTCGATCAAGTGGCCAGAACAGAAATCATTGAGACACTCTCCAAAGACTATATAGAGAAAATCAAGACGTGCAGAACTGCTAAGGAGATGTGGGAGAAACTCTCCTTGATGTTTGAAGGGACAGATCAAATCAAAGAGAACAAACTTCAAGCTGTTCTACATACCTTTGACACTTTTAAAATGAAAGTTGATGAAAATATTGATCAGCTAGATATGAGGCTGATAAACATACTGAATAAGGCAAGCTCCTTAGGAAAGGATTACTCAGAGAAAGAGATTAATAACAAAATTCTGAGATCTCTTACTCCTAGGTGGAGAGTGAAGGTGACAGTAATTAAAGAGACAAAGAATTTATCTGAGATGAGTCATCATACGTTGCTATCTCATCTGAAGGCACATGAGTTTGATATCCAAGAGGAAGATCAAGAAGATGAGACTCCAACTTCATCAGCCACAAAGAATGTTGCTTTCTCTGCTACAGCCGATAGTCAAGAAAAGTCCTCTGCTCCAGAGGACATGAGCTTAAAGGAGCAACTTGCTTTATTGACCAAGAAGTTTGACAAGATGTCAAACAAGTTTCAGAAATATAGATCTCATTGGAAGAAGAATAAGAGTGATTCTTCCAGAAGATACCAGAAGTCATCTGATGCCAGAAGACCATCAGATGAACAGGAGACTAGATATAAGTCTCCAGAGAGAAGGAGGGAACCAAGTCCCAGAAGAGGAGGAGATGGTGTCTGTTTCACTTGCAACAAGCCAGGACATCTCAGTTATGATTGTCCTCAACTTACTCCAAGGGAGAGAGAAGAGAAGAGGATCAAGAGAGATCGCAGGTTCGCTGATAAGAGAGCGCTGCTGGCAGAGGAGGAGAAGCAGGATATCAGCTCATCCTCGTCCTCATCTGATTTTGAATCAGAGGATGATATCTGCCTTATGGCTAAGGTGGAAGAGGTAAATCCTCCTACCCCCTCTGTTAGCTCATCTTGCTCCTCTACCTATTCTATGGAGTCAGATATACACAAGTTGTTATCTGATCTCCAATCCTCCTTAAAAGTTTGTTCTAAGCTGGAAGAGGAGAACACAAGTCTGAAAGCTGAAGTTTTAAGCTTGAGACAAGATCTGGAAAGTGCTAGACTACCATTGATATCCTATGACTCACAAGCTAACAAGTCTGCTGACTTAATAGCAAAATGTGAAGAACAGGAGAAGCTAATAGAAAAACTACTTTCTGAGAACACTATCTTAAGTGAAGAACATAATCTGCTGACAGCTAAGTTCGATGAACTCTTCAAGCAGAATGAACTGATAACCAAAAATTCACAGCAGCTTCAGCTGAAAGTGGATCAGCTGACTAAGGCAAAAAATGTCGTGTCTAAAATAACTGAATCCTCACAAACTGTGAATGACAAAAGGGGTCTTGGTTATCCCAAACCCAAACCACAAAAGAAGAAGAAAGGTGACAGTGGATTAATTAGGGATCCTCAAAAGGGTAAAGGGCCAGCTGAGCCTGCATCTGGATCAGAAGGGCAGAAGAGCAGAGGGACAGAAAAGGTCCCAGCTGGACAGAAGAGCTCCAAAGCTCAGAAGTCTGCTGGTGATCAAAAGGTTTCAACAGAGCAGAAGAGTACTAAAACTCATAAGCCTGCTGACAACCAACATAAATCCAAAGCTCAGAAGTCTCGAGATCAGAAGAGGAATCCAAGTCATAGCTCAGCTAAGACAAGGAGACCTCAGCAGAATCAGCAGAGGAATGATAAGCCTGGGTCATCTCAGCAGAGTAAACCCAAGCGAAACAGACCTCAGCCCTGGGTTACTTATAATGTGACCAAAATAGGCAAGCCTTCACCGGCTAAAGTTTATGAGTCATTCGGAGGCTCAAGCCGAAATTATCCTTTTGAGCAATCCACCTATAAACCTGCTGTTATCACTCATCGCCCCAGAAAAGATCCTCTGAGGGAGATGATTTTTGTGGACAAATATGGTAGAAGGTTGAGATCTCCTAAACCTCATAAGGATGATCTCTACCTGTGGATCCAGAAAGTCGATACTAACCAATCAGGACCCAAAGATAGGGTACCTAAAGCCTGAGTTTTAATTTCAGGTAAACTCTAGCCCTATAGAAAGAGGAGAAGCCAAGGGCCATGTCTGGTACATTGATAGCGGTTGCTCGAAGCACATGACTTTTGAGAAGCATCTTCTCTAGAACTTTGTAACGCTGGATGGGCCTAGAGTTGTGTTCGGTGACAACAATTTTGGAGTCACCAGAGGAGTTGGCACTCTGCTGATCAAAGGAACAAGAGTTGAAGAAGTCTACTATGTAGAAGGGCTCATGCACAATCTTCTGTCTGTATCCCATTTCTGTGACAAGGGATATTCAGTAAGATTCTCTAAGAACTCTTGTCTTGTTATTAATGATTTAAATGAGCAGGTGCTACTAACTGGCCTCAGAAGAGGTAATATGTATCTTGCAGATTTTGCAAGCTGTCCAGCTGACTCATGTTTGGTTGCTAAAAGCTCATCTGAGATCAGCTGGCTCTGGCACAAGAGGTTAGGTCATCTGAACTTCAAGACTCTCAACAGGTTGCAAGGAAGGGTCTAGTCAGAGGTCTACCAAATGAGGTGTTTGCATCTGAGCAGAAGTGTAATGCCTATCAGAAAGGAAATCAGACTAAAGCCTCATTCAAAGATGTGCAGAGTACTTCAACAACAAAAGCACTCCAGCTGCTTCATATGGACTTGTTTGGACCTGTCTCACCTCTTAGTTTCAGTGGAAGGAAGTATACACTGGTGATTGTTGATGACTATACAAGATTCACTTGGGTAGTGTTCTTGTTCAAGAAGAATGAGACTATGGTCAAGATGCTGGAGTTGTTCAAGAGGATTCAGAAGGAACTGGACCTCAGCATAGTCAGAATCAGAAGTGATAAAGGTACTGAGTTTCTTAACTCTGTTGTTTCTAACTATTGCAGGGATAATGGTATTCAGCATGAGACATCAGCTGCCAGAACACCTCAGCAGAATGGGTTAGCTGAGAGGAGAAACAGAACCCTCAAGGAGGCAGCAAGGACTATGTTAGCTGAATATCAGACTCCTCAAAGATTTTGGGCAGAAGCCATCAATACTGCCTGCTTCATCCAAAATAGGTGTCTACCAGTCAAGAGACATGGGAAGACTCCTTATGAAATGTACAAAGGTAAAACTCCTAACCTTTCCTCTGTCCATACTTTTGGGTGTAGGTGTTTCATCCATGACAATGGAAAGACTAAGTTAAAGACTTTTGATGCTAAGGTTGCTGAAGGAATATTCTTAGGATATTCTGGAAGTAGCAAAGCCTATAGAGTCTTTAATAAAGTCTCTCTCTGTGTGGAGGAGACACCCCATGTTGTATTTGATGAATCTTTTCATGAGTACAGCAAGGAGAAGCTAGCAGAAGAGGTGGATCAGCTGAATCTGTCAGATAAGCCAGATCTGATTAAGGTAGTAGTACCTAGGATAGAATCAGACTCAGATTCAGATGATGAGCCCAAATCAGCTGATAAGCCCTCATCAGCATCAGGTGATGGCACATTGACTCCTGACACTAACCAAGGGGGAATTTCAGACAAGACCCAAGAGGAGCAGACTATGGCACCTCAAAGGGGCAAGAAGACATTGTCTGATTTCCCAGCTGAACAGATTCTAGGAGATCCAAGTGTAGGTGTTCAGACCAGAAGAAAGCTAAACTTGGGTGCTCAATTCAGCTGTTATGTGTCTCTGATAGAACCCAAAAATATCCATGAAGCTCTTGAAGACCCAAACTGGATTGTAGCTATGCAAGAGGAGCTAAATCAGTTTGCAAGACAAGAAGTTTGGACCCTAGTATAGAGGCCCAAACATCAGAAGGTCATAGGCACTAAGTGGGTATTTAAGAACAAAAAGGATGAAAATGATGTAGTAGTAAGAAACAAGGCAAGGCTAGTAGCTCAGGGGTATTCACAGTCAGAGGGGATTGACTATGATGAAACATTTGCTCTTGTGGTAAGACTAGAAGCCATTAGATTGTTTCTGGCCTACGCTGTTTTCAAAGGGTTCAA
>JAPKLY010004708.1:0-13968 GCA_026898435.1 Prunella vulgaris
TTTTGCTGGTTGTTAGTTTGATAAATTTTGAGAAACTACTGGTGTTTCTGATTTGAAATCTTTTGAGGCAATAAATTAATAATTACCAAGTTTCTAAATCATAGTCTTTTAGCATTTCATGTTTTGTGAAACGTCCCTAATTGTGTGTCATATTGGATTCAATGGTGATTCTAATCATACACACTGATATCTGAAGCCTAACATGAAGACTATAGCAATGTGAAGGTTTACAAAAGTTGTATAAAGAGAAAAATTGTCGAAAGATATAGGAGCCAGAGATGACTTGACTGTTTCATTAAAGCTTTCAAGCATTTCATGTTTAAAATGCATATGTTTTGCATAGGACTCAATCCGATTTTGGACTGAGACATTTACTCCAACTGTGCAACTAATATCCCTTAATGCGCTTTACTTTGTTAGAGATAGTTTTTAAGTAAAGTTTTGATCTTAATTTACATGTACATGATGTTTTCCTCAAAAGTGATCTAATTACTATATGCGAGGTTGGTTGCTTAATCTTTCTGTAATCTATGCCCTTGCTGAATAAGAGTTTGTGTTTTCATAGAATGTGTGCACTTTTCTTCATTCTCTCTCCGTAAGTAGTCAATTTGTTGCCATGCATGTGAATGTGGGCTTCTCATAGGGGTAGGCACTAGACATTGTATGTGGGGTTGATTTATATTGTTAATCATTCCTTTAAACTTGGGCTTTTGCAGACTAGCTATTGAAATGGCATCAACAGCTGGAGCCACAGAATAGTAGAGGGACGGAGTTAAAGTTGTTCCCTCTACTGACAGCTTGGTGATAATGGGAAACACCAAGGTTGCCATTCCCCCTGAGAAGATTGTCACTTTGTCATCTCTTATGTTTTCCAAGTTGATATGCTCATTTTATTCAAGAATAATCTTTTGGTTGGGCTATGTCTTTTGCTCTACTGACTGCAAGGGACAAAATTAAAGCTAAGTTTAGCTTGGCATCCGCAAACTGACGGGCAAAACAGAGGTAGTAAATCTGTGCTTAGAGCAGTCACCAAGCCAAAGAAGTGGGAGAAGTTCTTAGAATGGGCCGAGTAGTAAACAATTGAGATTGAGGCAATCAATAGGTTTGCTACAACACACCTTTCGTGCTATAAACCAGACTCAACCGCAGATCAATCGAGATGCCTTGCTGTGAGAATTATGAATCAATTACATGAAGCAATACACTGATACGAAGAGAAGGCAGAAAAATTTGAAGTCAATGAGTGGGTTTTATCTGAAACTCCAACCATATAGACAACAATTGGTGTCCAAAAGAGTACCTCAGAAGCTTGCTAGCAAAAAGTATGGCCGATGATTGAGAATCCAAATTTAAAGCCACAACCTGATTGATACATTAAACCTACTTTTTCAGCAGGGGTATGTAGCGCTAATTACAGTGGATGGATTGCAGCAGATACATATACTTATTTTCTTTTTAGCAGTCTTTCACGTGATTTACAGTGACATTACTATGGCCCTCAGAAGACTTAAGGAAAAAAATTTACCCTTTGTTTATCCATGTGATTCTCTATCTGGTCTCCCATCTCATTTACAATGTTTCAGCAAAATCAAAAGTCATATGTCATGTACTTAAACATATCATTTTTCTCAAATGCTTTCTTCAATATGTCTTGGGGACATATTTGATACTTGTCTCTTAACTGGTGCCACAAATGATTTTCAAACAATTCCTTTGACCTTTAAGAGATACTAAAACATGGGCATTGCAAAAGAAATTTATCAACCATTTGAGAGTTGCTCTCAAATAATTGAGTTGAAGGTGATTAGAAGTTGTAATTCTTAAACTATGGATGTAATAGAATGAATATCACATAAAAACTATTACGAGAAAGGGTTGGAGCAATAACTGCTACACAAAATAATATTGCCACCTTACTCTGCTGATAGCGTTCTCCTTATGGAACTAGAATCTAGACCTTGAAAGAGGTGGAAGGATTTGTTTGCATAAGTTGATCTCTTTATTTTTTAGAATATATGCTTTTATTTTTTATTCTTAACCTTCATTGTAATAAAGATAATTCACAAAGATATGATAAAATATTATCTACAAAATTCGGTGATGCTACCAGTTGGGTGTATTGCTTTCCTTAGAATACTGCGGGGGACTTGGGATATCTGAAAGGGATATTATTAAAGAGTGAGTTTCCATACAATTTGATTATTCACATGAGTCTTGCATGTTTTTTAACGTTGAGAAATTGGAGAACATGAATGCACACAAAGTATTTGCTTTATTGTTTTTGTTTTAAATCGATTAAGAGGGCTTCTTTTATCTTATTAGGAAGCCCTTTTGAGGACCTTATCTATTAGTTTGTTTGCTAATGAGTAGATGAATGTCTAGACTAATGAATTCGTTAATATTAATTGTAGGTAAATGGCGAGGAGAAACAGAGGAACTGATGAGTAAGCTATTTAGAGATCACATTCATCTCTTTACTATTTCCATAGGAAACCAAAGGTTTCAATTTCCACAAACTTGGTAATTCATTTACTTATTAGATTGATTTTATTGTGATTTAGTACGAAATTTTGTGAGAAAATGAAGTGTGACAGCATGGATGTCAGCCGATTAATGGATGGTGAAATGATTAATTATCTACTTGTCAAAGATTCATTTATATACGTAAGCTATGTTAGTTTATTCATTCAAATCTAAATAATAGATGAGAAAAAAAACATATATGCTCGCCTTATATTTTTGTTTCAGATGCACATATGAGAGTTTTGGGACTCCAACTCTAAGATTTGTGATGAACGGTGAAATGTCTGATTATCTATTTGCCAAGATTTAGTTTTGCAAGTTAGGGGGATCTTAATCATTTGAATAGAAGAAATAGACAACAAAATAACTTACTGACCCATTTTATGTGGACTCAAAAACCATTTTTTGTTCAACAAATGATTGCATATTTGGAACATTATTCGAGAAGTTTTAGTAGCTATTGGGACCACATAATTGGAGAAGTTTCAGGATATTAAGTTGCATGAAAGAGCAATATAAAATAAAAAATATAGGTGATACACTTGCACAATTTAAATGTGAGATGGTGATATTTTTTAGCATTTGCCTCATAAATGATAATTTTATACAAGATATAGATTTATATACTATAATATGTATTTTTTAGTTCTTTGTTGCCTAATTTGATATAGAGGTTGAACCATCAAAATATGGTTCTTTTCATGGAAGCCGTGACAAAGTCAATGGGATACCGCCACTGCCTACCAACATTAATGTAGCATTCAGGAGGCTTGATGGAGCTATTAAGCTTCCACAACAGCTTTTGGAGGATTACAGTTAATTAAAATACAGGGAGTTCTGGAAGTAAAAGGAGAAGATGTAGGATCTTGAGCACCAACTCACAAACATATTAAAATATGTTTGAACATTTGAAGCTCTGGTTGCAATTTTATTCATGTGTAATTTTATTTTGGCGTGATTGCATTCTGAAAATTTAATGATATTTTATGATTTTGTTTCTTTTAAAATTTCCACAATAATTTGTAGGCAGAGACCCGATGAAAGAGTTACAAGATTTATTTTTGTATTCTAATTTTTTGGCAGAAACCCCGGTGAAAGTACAACCTATAAAAAATAAATGGAGAAATAGCAATTGCATATACCAAATTGACGACATCTGATAGTGAACAGGCAATGATGCACACTCAAACAAGGAGACCCAATGACATGACAAAATTGTCTTACTGTAGTTGTCAAATCTATTTGATGTCATATAGACAATGGGTATAGACAAATTGTTAAACATGTTATGCTTGATATGAACAACATGCTTAGCATTTCAAATTGTTAAAAGATGCTATGCTTTAGTGGAAGAGCATACTTTAGCAAATCAAATTATTTACCTTGAAGCTCAATTCATGTTTAATGTTTCACTTAGGTAAAAAGACATAATTTGTAGATATAAATATGTGCAGGCTGGGAAATTAGCTAATGAGAGAATGAATTCAAAGTAGAGAGCATAAAGTGAAACGAGTTTTGATAATACTATGGTCTGTAAACGATAAAATATTTCCTTTTTGCAAAAAAAAAAAAAAAAAACTACATGAAGAAAGGATTTATACTAGGCCCCTGCAATGCACGGGACAAATATATACAAAAAAAAAAGAATAAAAGATGGTATTAAAAAAACAAAACGAAAAAAAGAAAAAAAAAAGGAAAATTGTTCAAAAATCCTAGAAAAAGAAACAGATTCAATTACATTAAAGAAAATTTTTTATTTTAAAAAATCAAAAAAAAAAAAAACTATACCTTATTCATTAAAAAAAATCTACAAAAAGAAAACCTCTACACTAACTGCGCCACTAATAAATCACCACCCACCCCAAATCTACCTCTCTTAAAAATATATTAAATATTAAATTTTGTATAAAATATTTAATTATTTTGCAAAAGATAAAAATATAAATAGAAAAATATCGAATTTAAAGTGAAAACTCATAATTCAATATTTATATATTGAGCTTTTAGGAAATATTTACTCCTAAAAAATAGAACAAATTCTCTTGAAATTTATCCAGTTAAAAAAATTAATAGAAAAGATTAATTAAATATTAAAGGATAAAAATTTAAAACTTGAAATTTCACACTCATAAAAATTCACAACACAATCATTCTAAAACTCTCTAATGCTTGACAAGTATCACATGTGAATTTTGAAAATTTTCACATAAAATTTAACCGTTTACTAAAATATTGAAGTTAAAGGACTAAAATGGAAATCTCACGCCTATACTTATAATAAATATACTACTTATTGTATCAATAAAAACAGGCTGGTCAATTACAATTTTCTTCAAATTTTAAAAAATTAAGCATAAATCACTAAATGAATGAACTAAAAAAATTTAACATAATTCAAACCACAACCTGACCTATTCTAAACTTACACAAAAAAAATATAATAATAATAAAAAATCAATTTTGTCTAACTTGCTCTTTAATTAAAATTTTCATCGAAAAAAATTGATGTAAAATATAAAGAAATAATTTAACGTACCAAAATAAAATACAATATAACTTGAAAACATTATTTTCCAAAATACATTAGTAAAATAGACCCGTGCATCGCACGGGCCAAAATCTAGTTTATATAATAATACTCCCTCTTTCCCTCTTAAAGTTTCTTGTTTCTTTTTGTTTTTTTATTTAAAAAAAATATATTTATTTATTGTTATATGGTGGGCCACGTGAGAGTTGTGAAATGGGGTATTTGTTTATTAATATATAAAATAGTATTGTTGCTTTTTATGGAATGAGAAACTTATTATGGGACATCCAAAAAAGGAAAGTGAGAAACTTATAGTGGGACGGAAGGAGTAGTTCTCTTTAATTAATAATTATATTATTTTGCTTTTATGTATATTATTTTGTAAAAAATATTAATTTATGTATAAAAATAAAATAATTATAAAAATACATACATATAAATAACATATTGATACTTAATTTCTTTTAAAATAATATATATATACACACATAATTAATTAAAATATATACTACTTCCGTCCATGAAAAATACGCTCACATTTTTGCACGTGGTTTAATGCAATATGTCGGAAGGTATTACGGGATATTGTGATGTCTGTTATGAATAAAAAAAAATCTTTGGAAAGTATATCATGTGTACTTTCTAAAGATATTCGTTTTATTCATAACAAACGTCACAATATCCCGTAATACCTTCTGACATATTGCATTAAACCACGTGAAAAAATATGAGCGTATTTTTCGTGGACGGAGAGAGTATAATTTAATTTTTTTAAGAGGGGGAAGGGGAGTGACGCTAACATACAGCGCCACATATGGCTCCCAAATACCTCCAATATCCGACTTCACTATAATGACGTTGTGAACTAGCGCTTTGTTGGGGAATGAATTTTGGAGGTTTTCTCCATGTTAACTTCCTGTGAAAGGTGGCTAAGGTATGGCAATTTGTCGTCCCGATTTGAACCTGTGATGTATCGATCGTCATGTTTCGTGACCCACAGTAGAACAAGACAAACATGAGTATCATTGTCACAATATACTAATTTGTTCCGTCCCATTTTGATCCATTTATATTAATAAAATTTAAATATATATTATATTTATAAAAATAAATATGTTATTATTTATTAGTATTTATAGTATTGTTGATAGGCGAACTAAAGGGAGCTATAATGGAAGAAGTAACAAAATAAATAGCTCAAGGCTAAGAAGCTCGCCAGGTTGACCTAGTGTCACGTCACCACCTTTGACCAGTCAGCGCCATGAGGAGAGGAAGAGCACGCCCAGTAGCTCGCCAAGGTGATTGGTGACGTCATCAATCTCTGACCACGTGAACATTAAGGAGAAAGGGGAGCTCGCAAGGGAGCTCGCCCAGTACCAGAACCAATGACCAAATCCTACTACCATCAATGCATCCCGGAGCAACACAAGGCAAGGGAGCTAAATAAGGAGCTCGCCCAGTCCGAAGTGAAGCCAATAGCTATGTAGGGTGCTAATAGTGATGTAGTAGGACAAAGCAATGTAATTAGAGGGTAATAGTAGGCATGATGACATGTGTTGAGGACACTTGTCAGCACATCAGGCTAAATAAGCCCACTAAGTACCACCTCATTACATGCAAACATATAAATAGGGCCATTGTAACACTTTCTCGCTCTAAAGTTCATTATATCCAAAATACTTCTTCTCTCTACTTTCTCTCTCTATAAGAACACTCTCAAGAACATTACTTGATTATTGTTTGGTAGGATTACAGTGATAAATCAGCCACATAATCAACTCAATTAGCAAATTCTACCAACAATTTGGCGCTAGAAGGAGGGCCCGAACCTCCGATTCATAAAATTGTGAGAAAGAGTGAGAACATTTGAAGGTGTTCTTGGTAAAAACTCAAGAACATACTTGAAGACTTGAAGAATTTTCCAGATTTTAACTATTTCCCAAAAATTTGTGGACATATTAAGGGAACCAAAGATTCTAAACGCATGTGTGCTTGTGATTAAACCAAATTCTGGATAAACCACTTGCATGCAAGACTAGAAAGAGCTTTGAAAAACCCTACCTTTGCTGGAAAACATGTTGAAGACGAACTACCCTACCTGGACAAACAAGAACAAACAATGTCAAGGGATAATACACATACCTCATCAACCACCAGGAGGTGGAAGGGACGAGCTCCCCAGAAGAATCAGGCTGATGGTGAGTCATCACGTCAGCGAGCTCCCCAGCGAGGCCGGCAGTAACTACTCAACAGGAAGGCTGGGCCCCGCGCTCCAGGAGTTACTCTAGAACCCGGGCGAACTGAAGCGAGCTATCGCCACGCTCCAGAGGGTTCAGAGGAAGCAACAGCAAGGCGAGCTCGCACGAGCTCCTTAGCGAGCTCCCACCAACACAGCCCGGAAGTAGGAGACTCGGCGCACACACACCACCTAGCCCAGGGAGAGAGTGGGCGAACTCCCGGGCGAGCGGTGGGGGCATCCGAGGTGGGCGTGACCGCAGGTGGGATCTCGGCAGCGACCTCTTGACCAGCTGGGGGAGAGAGAGTAGGCATATCAGTTATATTCTCCAACCCACTGGTGTCCAGCGTGCTGGTGTCGATCATGATGTTGCCACTAAATCGCCCACATGCTGGTCTGTGAGCGGAGTTCGTTGTTCTTCATCACCCGCAGGAAGCTCGCTAGAGCATATGACTTTGAGGTGTGCGGGGACGAAGTCCAATTCAATCCCCAATTGAGCGAGATCGCCAATGTCCAGTTCTGTGTCACCAGAAATTTTGACCGTCCCCATACACTCCTTGAACTCTTTGACAAGTGTCTCCCACTCATCATCCATGTGCGCCCGAGCCCAGTGGAAAGCACGCAGGACCTTGGCATAGCACAAGATGAAGCCGAGGTTCGTTGATGCCATCTTTGCGGCCTCCAAAGCCTCTGGTGAAATGGATTCATCCAAACGACTTTGGAGCTCGACAATGTTGTTGGTAGCAGTGGCAAGCTCCTCCCTCATCCTGGAGCACTCCACATGGGATCTCTTGCTTGCTTCCCTCACCAGGGCAATCTAATCCTTCGTGAGGGCGAGCTCTTTATCCTTGGCGTTGAGCTCCCCTCGAGCTGCCTCAAGCTCCGCCTGCTGACGGGCGAAGTCGGCCTGCAGCTTTTCCAGTTTGTTAAGGGCGTTTTGCTCTGCCGCCAGGGATGCCTTAACTTTCTCCTCAGCCACCCCCAAAGCCTTTATGGCTTTTTTACGATCATATCCCAACTTATTGATGAGATTTTTAGTCTTGTATCGAACCAGACCCACAGCAGAGATGTCGTCAGCTATCCTTTGAGCGGCGACGAGAGCTCCATATGCGTAGTGCATCACCAGCCGAGCACAGTCCGTCGGCCTCTGCCTTTCAATCAGGGCTAACTCGGAAGCAAGAAGATATTTGGGAGCTTCTGAAAAAGCTTGGCGAGCTAGCCCAGATGGCAAATCTCGCACGCTGACCAGCGGCTTGGACCGGGCGGCATTGTGTAGAACTTCAGGCCGCTCAGGGTGAAAAGCGGTGGCATACCTACAAGTAAACATGCGAACAGAAAACACTTGTCAAAACACTTCAATATAAAGTGTGTGACTAACTTTGAAGACTTGTAAAATTTTGCTTACCCAAATATGGCGGAGTCCAGTCCGAGTAACGTATGTCCACCACCTGGATCCCGTAAGGTGATGGGGGCAGAGGACTTTGAGTAGGCGGAGGTGCGATCGATCGCACAGTCACCGCCGTGCCCGGACCCAGAGCCAAGTTGCCTAGTCCGCTCTGACTCGAACTCAAGACCAGCCAATCTCTACTTTTTGAGGGCTCGGGCCCAATCATCATCCTCGCTCACGCGAGATACATCCCCACGACGTAAGCCGCGACCTCCTCCAGCTGGGGTTTGTGGAGGTGGAGCTCGCTCAGAAGCTCACCCAGATCCCTTTTTGCCTGCATCCTTGGCGAGCTGAGTCTTTGCCGGAGCTTTGGCCGGCGCTTTCTTCTGAGTCCCAGAGCCCCCGACCTTCTCTTTTGTAGAAGCGAGCTCGGCCTTCTTCTGGGCAACCAGAATGGATGCAGAAGGTTGGTCCTTTTTTGTTGGGATGAGGGGCCCCATTTGTAACTTCTGAACTAGCAGGTGATAGGCTTCGGGAACTTCGATTGAGGGAATGACAACTGTCACGCCTTGATCTACACAAGTTCAAAGAGTTAAAATAAAATAAAACAAAGTAAATGAAGTGCGCGAACTGGGCGACCTATGGAAAGGTGTATACCTAGAATCTCTGGAGCTTGGGCTGTGAGGTGATGAGGCGAAGTGAGTACCAAAGTAGTTCACCTACAATGGTGCTTGCTCAGGTGCTCGTTGTCTCGATCCTTGCGGTTCCTCAAGCAACACACCGTGCGCACGTAATCAGATTTCTACGGAGACGTCGGAGTTGGTGCGACCGTGCTTGTGATGCTTTGGACCTGCAAAAAGAGAATATTAGATTAGTAAATCTAAATCAACTCACACACATCGAAATGGGCCACCTACTGCTAGCCTCCCTGTATTCTTCAAGAGAAAAGATATGTCCTCCTCGCCCGGTGTAGTTCGTAGAAGTTCGCCAGTCTCCTCTAATGAAGACGAATTGCTTCTTCCAATCGCGGATCTTATTAAGAAAGCTCTACAAAAATTTCTCATCGGGCCAAGCCTTTAGGTAATAGTACCATTTACCCTCGGTGGACTACTTCGTCACGCTAAAGACTTGGTTAATTTCGGCCGTGGTTAACCGGTTCTTGTACCCCTCCAATCCAAAAATGGTTAGCATGGCTAAAAAGCTACTCCAAGCATTTGGAGTAAGCTGCGTGATGGCGAGGTTCGTGTCCATGAGAAATTGGCCAATGATCGGATGCAAGGGCAGTGTAAGCCCGACATCTAAGGTATGAACATTGATCGCAATGAGACCAGCTGAAGGCAAGTCAGCTCGTTCATTTAGTTCAAGAGCATATAGGTGGATGTCCAGAGGGATACAATATTTCTAGTGGAGAGTAGGGAGCATGAACTCCAAAATGACACTCTGCTTGGTGTTCGCCTTATAGTCAGACTTGCCAACTACCTCCCTAATAGCTTGTTGGGGTGTAGGGAAGCTCTCTTGGTATCTCTCTATGTACTCCGCCCAGTTAAGCTCGTGCTCGATGGCGGTTGGGATGTTGTGTTCGGGAAGCTGTGGAGTTGGAAAATTGATGGAGTGGAGATACTCTAGAGTAATCTCCTCCTCCTCGAGCTCGCACACCAGCTCGCCTGAAGGACCGCCAGATTTGGTGACCTCCTCTTCACCCCCAGTGACCTCCTCTTCTCTCGCTTGGGCGAGCTCCTCCCAGAGCTCGTGTATATGGTCATCTGAGCTACCCCCAGAGTTGGTGGCCCTCTCCCCTAGATCGGGTCGGACATCGCCAGATAGCTCGCTTGATATGGGGCGAGCTACTGAGGTCGCCTCAGAGCTAGATCCGGTCTCAATCGGAGTCAGTTAGAGGATGAGCACGTTGTAGGCAATTAAAATTAATTGCCGAAATAAAAAATAACATGTAGAAATTACATGTTAAAATAATTTATTATCAGGAGTTTGAATCAATTTAATTCCTAATTAATAAATTCAGTTGGGGCTTAAAAAGCCTAATAAATCAAAGTGGACCTCAAAAGCCTAATAAATTCAATTGGGCCTCTAAAGCCTAATAAATTCAATTGGGCCTCAAAAGCCTAATAAATTCAATTGGGCCTCTAAAGCCTAATAAATCCAATTGGGCCTCTAAAGTCCAATTAAATATTTTGGATCTCTAAAGTCCAAGATATCAAGTTCAATCTTTGAAAAAACCCAAGAAATCAGATCTTCATAAATATCTTTGGAGATTATCAAATCTGAGATATTTTGAAAATATCCCAAAATAATATCTTTTGGCCCACCAAATCTAGAATTCTACACCTATAAATAGGGTTTCATTCTAGTCATTTTTTTCACAACATCTACAACAAGGAGTCAAGAAGATCAGAGCTTAGGGAGAAGCATCAAGATCCAAGACTGGGCAACTTTGAAGATTCAAAGGCGTTCTTCACGATCTTCAAGAGTGTTCTTCGAGTTCTTCCTCAACAAGGCGTTTTGATCCGGGATTACGGTGCGAAGCCTCCGGTCGGCGTTCTTCATCAACAACGATGTTTGATTCGAGAAACACGGCGCGAAGCCCCTCCAGTCAACGTTCAACTACAACAAGACACACAACAAGGAGTCAAGAAGATCAGAGCTTAGAGAGAAGCATCAAGATCCAAGACTTCGGGCAACTTTGAAGATTCAAAGGCGTTCTTCACGATCTTCAAGAGCGTTCTTTGAGTCCTTCCTCAACAAGGCGTTTTGATCCGGGATCACGGTGCGAAGCCTCCGGTCGACGTTCTTCATCAACATCGGCGTTCGGTTAGAGAAATACGGCACGAAGCCCCTCCGATCAACGTTCAACAAACAAGCCCCTCAACGACAATCAACACCGCTCATCTACAACGACACCAACATAGGGAGTCCAAAGGTGAATAATCAACAAAATCCTTCCATAAGGCAATATTAATTTGAAACAAGGCTTGACGCCCTCAAATTAATATCAACTCCAACATCAAATCGGATTCAACTCCAAAAATCAACAAAGTCATTCCATAAGGCAACGTCAATTCAAAACAAGGCTCAACGCCCTCGAATTAACGTCCAACCTCAAAGTCAACTTCGGACCCAACTCCGAGAAATCTGCAAATCAAGTCAAAATCAAGTCAAGACTCGAAGAGAAGAATCAGAGGAATACATAGAGATTGGACCAAATCAATCGTTTGATAATTTTATATTCATAATTCTTTGTAATTTCCTTTTCACATTATTAATAAAAGAATTATTTATTTTTGTGGAGAAAATTCGCAGGTTACACACCTCATCAGTCATGGGTTTTTTTTCTGGATTCCGGTTTGATATAGTTCGGCTTGAGGAACGGGACGACATGGTGTTTTATGGAGGCGAGGTCTAAAGGTTTATGGATCAGTAAAGGGTCTATAGAGGTGCTAGGTTCGAAATTCTGGTGGCCGGAAAACTTAAAGATTGGTCGGATTTTTGGTGGATTACCAAAAAAACGTGAAGAAAAGGAAAGAGCTTGAAATCTGCAAAAGGAAAGATTAAATAAGAAGAAGATTCAATGTTACTACCTTGAAGAATTGAAAGAGAATCTGGTAATGCTAAGGATCAATCGCCGGAAAAAAAAAACTTTGGTTGCTTAGGATTTGCTCTGGAAACACGAAAGATCAAAAGTGACGAATGAAACAGTTTTCTCCTTTTTATAGAAAGGAGATGAAGCGAAGTGTAGTTTCTAGATAGTATGAGGACTAACTTGCAAAGAATTTGAAAGTTTGAAATGATGGGTGCGGAAATTGAGGCATGGAAAGGTGTGAAAGATGCTTCGTATTCTGTGCCACGTTAGTTCACACGCCGCCTGAAGGTAGTTCGCCACAGAGCTCGGTACAATAAGGAAAAGAGTTTGCCTTCACTAGAGCTCGCCCACAGAGGCAAATCAGCTTGCCCACACATTAGAGAAATCATGATGTGGACGAGCTGGGGGCAAATGTTGATAGGAGAACTAAGGCGAGCTATAATGGAAGAGTTAACACAATAAATAGCTCAAGGCTAAGGAGCTCGCCAAGTTGACCTAGTGTCACGTCACCACCTTTGACCAGTCAGCGCCATGAGGAGAGGAAGAGCTCGCCCAGTAGCTCACCAAGGTGATTGGTGACGTCATCAATCTCTGACCAGGTGAACATCAAGGAGAAAGGGGAGCTCGCAAGGGACCAATGACCCAATCCTACTACCATCAACGCATCCCGGAGCAACACAAGGCAAGGGAGCTCGTCCAGTCCGAAGTGAAGCCAATAGCTATATAGGGTGCTAATAGTGATGTAGTACGACAAAACACTGTAATTAGAGGGTAATAGTAGGCATGATGACATGTGTTGAGGACATTTGTCAGCACATCAGGCTAAATAAGCCCACTAAGTATCACCTCATTACATGCAAACATATAAATTGGGTCATTGTAACACTTTCTCGCTCTAAAGTTCATTATATCCAAAATACTTCTTCTCTCTACTTTCGCTCTCTATAAGAACACTCTCAAGAACATTACTTGGTTATTGTTTGGTAGGATTACAGTGATAAATCAGCCACATAATCAACTCAATTAGCAAATTCTACCAACAAGTATAACTAAAAATAAATTAATTTAACAACGCAAATTCTTGTCTGTACTTGGATGTCTACCATGCATTTGAATTTTAAGTTCAATTTTGACTCTAATATTGATTTTTTTTAAAAGCACACAGTTACACGTTGCACTGTGTATTTTTTGGCAATTGAGGTACTACTGACTTGTTCTTGGGGTATTACTGACTTGTTCTGCGCATATTACTCAATTATTTTCCAGGTATTAATCAATTGTTTTTCAAGTATTAATCAAGTGTTCTTGAGGTATTACTAAATTGATTTTGCAGTATAACTTATTAATGATTGGGCTATTATTTAATATAGTATGTGGTATTAATCAGTTGTTCTTCGTGTTTAATCAATTGCTCTTGAGGTATTAATAAGTTATTATTGCAGTATAACTTATTAATGTTTGGGTTATTGTTGATATAGTATAGGGTATTACTCAGTTATTTTTTGGGTATTAATAAATTATTTTTTGGATACTAATTTGTTTTATATTGAGCTACAATATAAAATCAGCTTCTAAAAGCCACTTGGATGAGCAGTGCATCTATTAACACTTCTATATGAATGTCCAAATGTTCACTATTATCGATCATATTGCCCAAAAGTTATTTACCAGTGAATTTCCAAAAATGACGACGACGATCT
>JAPKLY010004709.1:0-13966 GCA_026898435.1 Prunella vulgaris
TCCTAAAATGGAAATATTCCTTTAAATCTCCACCTTTAAAATCTTTATCTCACAATCTCCACCATACACATTCTACTCATTACATTTTTTCTTAAAAGCAGTACCCCCAAAAGTACCGCAAACTTTTGGGGGACGGAGGTAGTAACTAAGAAATAGGTTGGCAATACTCTTTTTAAATTTTTACTTAGCTAAAGTGTTTTCACCCAAGATAGAAAGTTAATTAGGCAAACATCCATATATGTACCTAAATTCACTATTGTACTAATCTGAAATTCTTTGTCATACTCATTAATTAATTAATTCCAAGAATTGGGTTTCTTACATACTCACTGCACACAATATAATTTCATGTATTACAATTTATAAATGTTAGTCTTAAAACTTTTTAATGGATATGTCAGAGTTAATTTAGTCACGCTCTAAAAAGGCTTTCTTCCGCTTGCTTGACTTTTATGAAAATTGGGGCGTAACAGAATATATTATAAGTCTTTTTTAAATATATGAATTGATGAAATTAAATATATAGATTGCAGCTTCGGGACTAATTGTTTATTTATACCATGCATGATCAATAGATATTCAATGCTAGCTAATTCATCTCAATTTAATTAATGATCTAAACTCAAACAGTGCCTATTATTTAAAAAAAATTACTCAATTAAGAATTTTTAATAAATTTTGTTTCTAGTACTTAAAGGAGTAATTTTGACAAGTTGATTTTCCTTACGTGTAAACTCCATAATCCTATGTCTTCCTACTGTATGACATGCATCACATACTAAATTTGGAATTTTTGGATCAAAACTTCTTCGATTTTTATAATATAGAAGTTATCGGACTAAAATTGAATTTTCTCATCTAAGCGCATAATAAAAATTTACCTACTGACTTGTATAAATATAGACATTCCAGAATTTGAAATTTATCAAAAGAAAAAAAATAGCTGTAAAAATTCATTTTTTTTCAAAAATTTTAATAATAAAAGCATAAATTAACAACTTAGTGTCCTAAAATAAAAAACTGCACAAATTAACCTTACAATCTGCAATTTTTAAAACATCAGATTTACTCAAGAATAATAAAATTATTTTTCATGCTTCTAAAATCGATCTAACACCAATTTCATGCTTCTAAATTATTTTTGAAAAGTTTAAAATTTGTTTTTAGGTTTATTAACCCTCCCCTCCTAATTTGAACCTTCACACTAAAGAACATTAATTGGTTTAATTTTGTTGCGAGGAGTAGTACAAATAGCAACCATCAAGAACATTAATTTTGAATAAAATTCTGAGGCCTTTACTAAATCGCTGAAGGTATTAATTAATTAAATTAAATTAAATAGCATAAATATCTTGTTGATTTTTTATTTTATTTTCTGACATGAACATCTCGTTGATTTCGTGACATAAAATATAAGGTATCGTGTGCAAATCAGGTGCAAGTCACTTTTCATTTCTCATATATATAATAATTAATTAGTTGGGTGAAAGTCAGTTGTCATTTCTAAGATTTTTACTATGGGTTGCTGCAAATTAAGCTGGTTGAAATCCTAATTATCTAATTAACTATAAATAGAAGAATATGACATGGATTCATTGTAGTAATTAATGACATCATATATATGACATGAAGCCAATTTTTATATTATTATCAAAATCAGGGGATGAACAAAAGCCGAGTCTGATGAAGCGATGCGCGTCGGCGAGAGCAGGCTTCATCGGTGGTTATGCGACGGAGTCGGCGCATTTCGATTTGCAGCGGTTTCAGAACAGTGGCAGAGGTTGAGCGGCGGCTGCGAGTATTTCGAAGGTGGACGAGCGGCAGCTGTGACTTCACCGGCGGTTTGAGATGAAAATGGGATTTGGTGTTAATTTGTAACAAGGCAGAACAGGGACTGCTCTCTGTGTGGGTCACAATTCATGCGTGGGTAAGAGGTGGTCCTGGCTGCATACTTATACAACAAATAAGAAAAATGGATTTTAACTATTAAATTCGTTAATTAAATGGCCAATTAAATAAATAATTTATTGTGGACTCAATTAATTATATGAATAATAACATTTCCTCTCATCCCTTTCGATTAACAACAAATTAAATAACAATTAAGGTCCTAAATGCATGTTGCAAATTGATACATTATTTCATATTATATATGTTTTGAACTTTAATTTTAATTTTTTAATAACATCTCTACTTACTTCCTTGGGCGCACTCCACTTGTACAATAGTGGATTTACATACATATTTGCCAACTTTTTATCTTGGGTGAAAACACTTTTGCTAAATGAAATTTTAAAAAGAGTCAAAATAGCACATGATGTGTAATGCATGTGCTAGCAATTAGTATTGTTAAAAGTTATGGTCATTTGGTATATTAGATGCTAACCTAATTATTTGGTCACCTGATTAATATATATATATATATATATATATATATAATTAGTTTAATCCTATTAAACATAATTTAAAAGTCCAATACTTAATTTAATCCTATTAAACATAATTTAACAAGTCCATAAATAAAATTAAAGTCCAATAACCCAAAATAATTTAAACGACTAAAAGCCTAAATTTAAGAACACACAACATTCAAAAGTTGAAGGTCTCAAACAAAAGAATTAAGCTACACAAATAATTTATTCAAATTGGGTGTTACATCCTCCCCATCTTGAATAAATTTTATTCTCGAAATTTCTTACGTAGCTCACAAAGGTAGATCTTGATACTTGGCTTTCAAGTTCTCTTCCCTCTCCCAAATCGCCTCCTCGAAGCCAATGTCGATTCCAATGCACCTAAAGAATTTAGTAAGCACAAAACTTGGTACGAAGATATCGACCGTACGTAAAGAAAGAACATTTTAAACAAACGGGTGTCTAGCTATTAATTTTTAGGTCAATTAAAGAGTGTTACGAATTACGATAATGAGAGGAGCCAAAATACTGAGGTATTGGACCAATTTAAAAAAAAAAGTGAATAAGCCCAAGGCCATGGAATCATTACATCGAGGCCCATCATCTTTTAATACATGGTCCATAAAAGAAAACATCCATGAATATATATTTTACCTTAGGCAGTTGCAAAGTAAAATGCAGGAAAATTAAGCAGATCCGTGTGGGCCTCTCCCTCCACTCAACACACACTTCATACGTTAGATAAAAAGTTTTAATATTTTTTTTATAATTTTTAATTAGAATTTAATGAGTTGTATAGTTTTTTGAAATTTCGTAGCTAAAGCAACATCACAGAGGTGATATTTTCTTTAATTTCATTTAATGACCTTTTTTTGATTTTTTTTTTCTTGGAACTTGCATATTCAGAATTTAGGGCCTTTTGAAATCTTTCCATGCTACCTTCTTTAGTCAAACTCAAATAATTTGTGAAGGCCCGCAATAAAATGGTTGAATGGAAAAAGAAATTAACTGACTTGGGCTCCAAATTTAATTCACAAATTTAGGAGCCAAGAAAAGAAGTCCATTTGCTATTAATTTTATTTTGAGAGATCCAGGACCCATGGAATTATATATTCTTTGCTTATATATATGGATTAGTCTTGTATGCACTAGTTACATGGTACAATTCAAATTCATTTTTTAAAAGTTAAACAAAATACTACTGAAAAGTTACACATGTTCTTACTGAAAAGTTAAATTATGAAAGATACACTTTTCAGTAATAACATGTTTAACTTTTCAGTAGTATTTTATTTAACTTTTTTAAAATGAACTTGAGTTAGAAACTTACTCTATCTATATATATGGAGGAGGAGACGAAGGAAGGAAGCCCAATTCTTGGAATTAATTAATTAATGTGTATGACAAAGAATTTCAAATTATTATTTATGACAAGTATAATATTCACAGGCATGGAGGAAATTATGGTTAATTTGTATAGAGGATGGGCCAAAGCCTCGGTAATAGAGTTGACTTCAAAGTGGAAAAGTTTGGTCAACACTTTTTAGACGAGCTGGTCAACTCCTAGATTTATTTATTCATTTAATGACTGAAATTATTTATGTCTTTTAATTGGGATAATTAAATTAAGTTTCCAAATTTTTATGGTTTATTAAGTGAGTAATTAATTTCGAAAATTTCATTTGGAAAATTAAGATTTAAATTATCAATTTAAGGAATCTTATTGAAGTTTGTTATTAAGGAGATAAGGAATTAAGGATGAATTTTATGGAATTGACTAGATGTTTTCTTGAGGGTAAAATTCGAATAATATTATTGAGGAATATATAAAAGGAATAAATTTTCTAATAAACTGAGGAGTTATGAATAGGATAATTTTCAAAATTTGAGGATAATTAAATAGGAGAAAAATAATTGAGTATTATTCTTGAGTATTAAAAGTGTCATATTTTCGAAAATAATATGGAGATTTAGAGTGTAAATTAAGAATAAATCCTTGAATAGGTTTTTGACATATGTTTTAAAAAGTGGGTTGGACCGGCCGGTCGGACTAGTCCGACCGCTACTCGAATGACATACCGAACGGTTCGAAAGCGTTGAGAAGCTCTTCTTCTAAAGCGCTCAAAAAACGGTCAAAAGCGGGTCGGACAGGTCACTGGTTGGACCGATCAACTCGGCGCTTTTGCTTTTTTTTTAAAAAAAAAATTATGGATTTTTTTTTGCAATTTATAATTTTCACAGAAACTCAAATTTTCAACTTTGGTTTTTTGTTTTATATATATTATCTCAATCACATTTTTTTATCCTTATTTTCCCCCCAAATTCGTAATATTATTTTCACTTCTACTAAATCATCTACGAAATTTGAACTTGAAATCATGAGATCAAGTTTTAGTGGTGTTAATTTTGATATTCATTCAAATTAAATATTTTTATGTTGTTAATCGTAGACATTTGATGAACTTATATATTTGATATTTTTAAAACATTTGGTGAACTTAAGTTTACATTGTGAGTTTTGAAAAACACTAGTTTCATAAAACTTATGGTGAATCAAAACAAGCAAAAGATAGAAAAAATAAATAATCCAGATAAAGAGATTGAAAACACCGGGTTCAGAACGGCCCCTTTATGGTTTCGGTGAAGTATCCCATGGTGATTGGGAATGGACTCAACGTCCTTCACACACACAAATCTTTATCTCGGTAGCAAGACCCTCTCTCACTCTTTACTACAGTACCACAAACTGTATTGTTGACCACACTTAACAACAAAGGAAGAACCCCTTCATATAGTGGGAGTGAACCATGATTTCTGGCCAATTAAGCCATAATTTGCGGTGAGGAAAAAGGAAGTAAATCATGGTCAACTATTTGATATGAGGGAGAGATGGAAAGCTGCACAAGATTAGAGATTTGGTGTGGGATTAATTGATTGCTATCAATTACCAATGGTCAAAGATCAAGTGGACCAAAAATATATGGACACATAAAAGGAAGCCAACCATAGTTATTGGGCTACACAATATTGGTCCAACAAATCTCCACCTTCTTTGGTCCATTCCCACCGCACCATCATTTCACCATTATGGAACTCGGGGTCTTACTTTCATCATTACCCATAAAACCTGCACAGACAACAAACGGTTAGTAGTACAGGCTTCTAGCCAACCTGCACACTGAAAACACACGTATTAGTACAGGTTTTAAACAAACACTTTTTTAACATATAAGAGATTGCAAAAAAGGTAAAAAAACACAATCTCCTCCCAAGCACGATGATTCAATCAATAGAATCATAATTCAGCAACTTCGTGCATGACTTAAATTTTTCTAGGCTCAAACATTTAGTGCCCATATCAGCTGGATTCTTCTCAGAAGCAATTTTTATAAGCTCAATTATGCCTTTCTCTATGATGTCACGAATGAAATGAAATCTAACATCAATATGTTTAGTCCTATCATGAAAAACAGGATTTTTACATAATTGGATGACAGATTGACTATCAGAATAAACAACTACTTTCTTCTTAAGTAAACCAATTTCAGTGATCAACCCTTTTAGCCAAATAGCCTCTTTTACAGCTTCAGAGATAGCAACATACTCAGACTCAGTTGTAGACTGAGCAACAACATGTTGTAATTGAGATTTCCAATTAATACAAGAGCCACACAAGGTAAAGACATAAGAAGTAGTTGATTTCCTATTATCTCTATCATTGACATAATTTGAATCCACATAGCCCACTAAATCCACATCATTAGCAGATCTAGAAAATTTAAGACCAACGTGCATAGTACCTTTCAAATACTTGAGGAGCCATTTCATAGCCTCCCAATGAGGCTTACCCGGATTTGACATATATCGGCTTAAACAACTTATTGCATATGCAACATCGGGCCTAGTAGATACCATTAAGTACATGACAGATCCAACAGCATTTGAATAAGGCACTTTAGTCATATCATCAATTTCAGAATCAGTCTTGGGGCACTGATCCCTACTTAGCACAAGATGAGCAGCTTGAGGCACACTAACAGATTTAGCACTAGTCATGGAAAACTTTTCCAAAACTTTTTCAACATATGAAGCTTGATTCAATAATAGAGTGTGCATGTTCCTATTTCTATCAATGTTCATGCCAAGAATTTTCTTTGCATCACCAAGATCCTTCATTTCACAGTTATCACATAAACTTTTTTGAACATGCTCAATAATCTTTAAGCTAGGGTTTACAAGTAGCATATCATCAACATATATGAGCAAGAAGAAAGGAATTTTGGTATCATCTTTGAAATACAAACAAGGATCATAGACACTTCTTTTCAATTTTAAAGATAACATGCAAGAATCAAATCTCTTATTCCATTGTCTCGGGGATTGCTTTAAACCATAAAGAGATTTTTTTCAAAAGGCACACATGATTAGACAATTTAGGATCAACAAATCCCTCAGACTGCTTCATATAAATATCTTTATCCAAATCACCATGCAAAAAGCTCTCTTAACGTCCATTTGTTTCAATTTAGGCATAACATGCTCCACCTCATTTTGATAACCATGTAAAGGCACAGAAGCAGGTAAACAAGGAAAATCATGCTCATTGAAAGTAACATCTCTACTTATGATTACCTTATAACCATGCTCATTCATAGACCACAATCTATAGCCTTTAACACCATCAGGATAACCAAGAAATACACATTTCTTAGCACGAGGTTCAAGCTTGTCAGGTTTTTTATGAACAAAAGCAGCACAACCAAACACTTTAAGGGTAGAGAAATCAATTTTCTTACCATAGAACACATGTTCGGGGTATTTTCCATTCAAGGGCACAGATGGGGATCTATTTATCAAATATGCAGCGGTACAAACAGCTTCACCCAAAAAACTTTTAGGAAGGCCAGAAGTGGCAAGCATGCTTCTAACTCTTTCTAACAAAGTACGATTCATTCTTTCCACAACACCATTTTGTTGTGGATTATAAGGAACATTCATATGCATTATAATACCAAATTTTGCAAAAAAACAATTATATTTGAGTATTGCAAAATTCCAAACCATTATCAGTTCTAAGAGTTTTGATTTTCTTACCAGTTTGGTTTTCAATAAGAGTTTTCCAATTACTAAATTTTGAAAACACATCAGATTTATTTTTCATCAAAAAAACCCAAACTTTCCGCGAGAAATCATCAATAATAGACAAGAAATACATATTTCCACTTTGAGTAGGCTCACTAGCAGGGCCCCATAATTTAGTCCTATTAAACATAATTTAAAAGTCCAACACTTAATTTAATCCTATTAAACATAATTTAAGAAGTCCATAAATAAAATTAAAGTCCAATAACCCAAAATAATTTAAAGGACTAAAAGCCCAAATTTAAAAACACACACAACATTCAAAACTTAAAGGTCTCAAACAAAAGAATTAAGCTACACAAATAATTTATTCAAGCTGGGTGTTACATCCTCCCCACCTTGAATAAATTTTATCCTCGAAATTTCTTACGTAGCTCACAAAGGTAGATCTTGATACTTGGCTTTCAAGTCCTCTTCCCTCTCCCAAATCACCTCCTCGAAACCAATGTCGATTCCAATGCACCTATGGAATTTAGTAAGCTTAAAACTTGGTACGAAGATATCGACCGTACGTAAAGAAAGAACATTTTAAACAAATGTGTGTCTAACTATTAATTTTTTAGGTCAAGTAAAGAGTGTTACGATAATGAGAGGAGGCAAAATACTGAGGCATTGGACCAATTTAAAAAAAAAAAAAAAAAAAGAGAATAAGCCCAAGGGCATGGAACTATTTCATCAAGGCCCATCATCTTTTAATACATGGTCCATGAAAGAAAAGATCCATGAATATTTTACCTTAGGTAGTTACAAAGTAAAATGCAGGGAACAAAGAAGATACGTGTGGGCCTCTCTCTCCACTCTACACACACTTCATACATTAGATAAAAGTTTTTTTTTTTTGTAATTCTTAATTAGAATTTAGTTAGTTTTATAATTTTTGAAAAGTTTTGTAGCTAAAGCAACATCATAGAGCTGATATATTCTTTAATTTCATGTTTTGTTGAGAATTGGTTCAATTTTATCTATCAGATGATGTGGGCTCACTAACAATAAATGAGAGTTGAGTTAGTGTAGATGAGCTCATTGTTGAGGGGTACGAAAGATCGAATGTTGATGTTAGATACTTAGACCATCGAGAGATGCTAGGTTTAATCAAACACTCTACATCTAGCATTGGATTAATAAAACAATATTTTATTAATTCATTGAGATCATAAAATTGATTTAGTCTAAAAAAACCAATAAAATAAAAGTTTGACATAACTACATCGATTTAAAAATTAACTAACTTTAATTGGAGCCAAATTAAAGTAATTGTGTATTTATGTGTATTAATTTATGAATACCACAATTAATTGTGTCCATTTAATTAGCTAGCTAGGTGATGTAGACTTGTAGCAAGCACCACCTACGTACCTAATCTTTCAAACCCACCCATTATAAATATATGATAATATGTTGACACATTCTTCACTCATCAGCTCCATCCATCATATCATAGATATATATTCTTACAGTACTCTCATAAATTAAGCAATATCACCAGCTAGCATCAATTCCTCACTCAAAAATATGGGAAAAGAAATGATGATCATATGCATCATCACCATAATATTGTTATTTATCTCTATAACAATCACATCTCAAAAATACTTGGAATAAATAGTTGTTCACCATAAAATTAATTGTGTGGATCATTCACATAATACTTTGCCTTTTTAAAAAAAAACTAACAATTGAGTTTCTTTTCAAAATGTAGTTAAGAGAATAAATGCATATTAAAAGAGAAAATCAATTAAAGACGAGTTTGAGATGGACAAAACATGGTTTCAAAATATGTTTAATGATATATTATTGGATTCTTTTCATCTTCTCAATTTAATAATTGAATTTATGTGAATCGTGCCCCTGAACAGACAACTGTTCACGAAATGTGCACACATAGAAATCATTAACGAAATTTGGATTGAATGTGCACATATGGATTGTTCACAAAATATGCACGTATAGTCGGTTACGAGAAGTTCATAAATTGATTGTTCACAAAATGTGCACGTATCAATCGTACACAAAACGTGCATGTATGGATCGTGTACAAAATGTGCATGTATAAATCGTGCACAAAACAACAATACACAAGTTGTAAAAAAAATAAAAGAAAAGCGTAGATAATTTTTTACACTTTATTCAACAACAAAAAATATACTACAGTTTTTTATATAAAAATAACTATAATAAAAATTAATATTTTATATATTTTATCTTTACAGACCGTGTAGATGCATGGGTGATATACTAGTATAAATTAATAATCAATCGGCCAAATATATTTACCATGGCCAGATTCAAAACTTTAAATAGTCAATTAATTCTACATAATGATTAGAATTAGGTTTCCCACCATTTATAGAAATCATACTTCCATAGAAGATTATGACCATCATGTGAGATAGATAGAATTAATTAGGTCTGAATTCGATGTATGCTCTAAGATATATGCATGGGTAACTATTATTTTACGCTTGTCGAATTTTATATTTGAAAATTAATATGCATTTCAATTATATATACTAGTTAATAAATCGTAAAAAGATTATGTGTATTTCTTAAAAAAATAATAGCATATTGTTTACATTAAAATGAATTACTTTGATGGTCATAATGAAAATAATTAATATAATTCTGAGTTGCAATGACGTCAAACAAGAGAATTAATTAATATTTAAATATCTCTTTAATTTCAACTCAATATATATATATATATATTGATGAGAGTTCTTATCCTATATATTATATATTTGCATCAACGTTAATTGGCACTTCTTCTTCTCTTTAAATTTGTACATATGGCGCCGTAAATTCGTTGGCCAGCTTTTTGTTAATGCATCATTTGACCACATCTCTTTAATTACCATGAATACATCTCATTAAAATTTATTAATGTTGGGTGCACTTCATTTTCACCATTTAATATAAGACTATTTTACCAATGCTCATTTAGTTTATTTGGTAATTTCACCAAAAAATTTAAGCCAATTAGCTAGATATTTGAGTGTATAATCTACAAAGGATTATGTGATAGAAAAAATTATTCAAATTTTGTATACTTTAATTGATTAATTTAATGTATAGAATTATATGCATTTTTTAAACTAAAATTAAATAATTGAGTTTAATTATCGAGAAAGGTGTTGTTTGCTAGAAAATTGAAAGTATACAACAAACAAATGCTATTAATTTGTGAAGGCGTGCAATTAAATGGTTGAATGGAAAAAGAAATTGAGTTGGGCTCCAAAAATTTAATTCACAAATTCAGGAGCCAAGAAAAGAAGCTCATTTGCTATTAATTTTATTTTGAGAGATCCAGGACCCATGGAATTAATTATTCTTTCCTCATATATATATATATATATATATATATAGGAGGAGGCGAAGCCCAATTCTTGGAATTAATTAATGAGTATGACAAAAAAATTCAGATTAGTACAATAGTACTCTTTTTAAATTTTTACTTAGCTAAAGTGTTTTCACCCAAGATAGAAAGTTAGACAAACATCCATATATGTACCTAAATTCACTATTGTACTAATATGAAATTCTTTGTCATACTCATTAATTAATTAATTCCAAGAATTGGGTTTCGTACATACTCACTAATTAATTAATTCCAAAAAATTTAATAATAAAATTATAAGAATTGAGTTTTAATTTTCACATATTTTTGTTGTAATCATCAATTTGTATATGCTTTAATAAAAAGTGAATATCTAATTAATGACATCAATTAATTAATGAACTGAAAATGTGGAAAGTAGAACATGGGGAGGAAATTAAGTTTGGAAAATGGGATGTGGGATGTTGCCTGCCCATGCTCCAATATTACTCTTTTAAAATAAATAATTTTAATTAGAATATTATAACAATCTTATATAAAGAGTTATTTATAAGATTGTTAGAATTATTTGTATAAAGAGTACATCTATTTAAGAAATTAACTAACTTTAATTGGAGCCAAATTAAAGTAATTATGTGTATTAATTTATGAATACCACAATTAATTGTGTCCATTTAATTAGCTAGCTAGGTGATGTAGACTTGTAGCAAGCACCACCTACGTACCTAATCTTTCAAACCCACCCATTATAAATATATGATAATATGTTAACACATTCTTCACTCATCAGTTCCATCCATCATAGATATATATTCTTACAGTACGTACTCTCATAAATTAAGCGCAATACCAGCTAGCTAGCAGCAATTCCTCACTCAAAAATATGGAAAAAGAAATGATGATCATATGCATCATCACCGTATTACTTTGTCTTGCATAATTTGAACACTACTTAGGAGCTTCAATTAAGATGCCATATCCAGGAAGTTCTCGGCCATCTCACGTCCGACTATGGCTTGCAACGGGGTGGTGAGGTGAACAATATCCTGATACTCCAAGCCCGCTGCATCGACTTTCGGTAATTCCGCGGGTGTTTCAAGCTGCGCTAACCTCACCGAATTGTTGGAAGGTGCTCGTATAGCCACCTATACATATATATATATATATATATATATATATTAATTGAAGGCATGCATGCAACCATTATTAATTATAAATTAATCCAAAATCAAGGAGAAATTAAGCGTATATACCTCGATTATCAGGATATTGTTCACCTCACCTCCCCATCGCAAGCCATAGTCGGACGTGAGATGACCGAGAAGTTCCTGGATATGGCATCTTTATTGAAGCTCCTAAGTACTGTTCAAATTATGCAAGACCAAGTAATATGGTGATGATGCATATGATCATCATTTCTTTTCCTATATTTTTGAGTGAGGAATTGCTGCTAGCTGGTGATATTGCTTAATTTATAAGAGTACTGTAAGAATATATATCTATGATATGATGGATGGAGCTTATGAGTGAAGAATGTGTCAACATATTATCATATATTTATAATGGGTGGGTTTGAAAGATTAGGTACGTACGTGGTGTTTGCTACAAGTCTACATCACCTAATTAATTAATTAAATGGACACAATTAATTGTGATACACATAATTACTTTTGGCTCCAATTAAAGTTGGTTTCTAAATAGATGTACTCTTTATAAAAATAACAATCTAAAATAACTCTTTATATGAGATTGTTATATTCTAAATTAAAATTATTTATTTATTTTAAAAGAGTAACATTGGAGCATGGGCAGGCAGCATCCAACATCCCATTTTCCACTTAATTTTCTTCCCATGTTCTACTTTCCTCATTTTCATCGGTTCATTGATGTCATTAATTAGGTATTCACTTTTTCTTTAAAGCATATACAAATTGATTATATAGAATAAAAATATGTGAAAATTAAAACATGAAATGAAATAATCTTAGGTGGTCCCCACTAAACTATATACAAATAAATGAATGTAATATATTGCACACAAGATTTTTTTATAAAATATATATATATATATATTCTTAGTCTTTTATATACCTCATGAGTGCATTAGAATTCACTTTATTGAGTTGAAAGAGTAGTTTTAAAAAATTCTTGTCCAACAATTATATATCACTGATGAATAAGTGGTTTGATCAAACTCCACCCATGCATGCAAGCAAACTCAAATAATTTTAATCATTCTGTAAACTCAGTATATAATCCGCCCACTTTTATTTTATAGAATTAATTAATATTGGATATATTAATTAGATATTGAAACAGTTAATTTCTCCCATCAATGACGATTGATATATAGATAGATAAAGTGGTACAGTCTAATTAAACGCATGTGCATGCATGCATCACTATTCTATATATCGGCCAGGCTAGCTAGAAAGCATAAATATTTTATTTACTAAAATTGTAAAGCGAATTAATTTTAATGAAAAATGTATTTTAAATAAATATCTTACTCTCTTACTTGAGTTATCCACGTTAATTATTAAACTTATTAATTTTAAAAATTAAATCTGGCCATGAAATTCTTCCATTTGCAAATTATTCCAATATAAAAAAAACTTGACCGTCTCATGAAATGATGAGACTATACAATCATCGCTCATCCCCTACCAAAGAGATAATTAATGAGTTATATTCAATTTATACCACATTTAATTGTCTCATATCATAAGACAGTCTCACACAAGACTAACACTTCTGATATTGTTCTCAAAGGTGATAGATTGCAAAATTTTGAAATCAATCACAATAAAATAAAATAAAAATTATATTCAAGTAGTGATAGATTGATGTAAATTCAGAAATCAATCGCAATAAAATATATTATGTTTTTCCACATGGGTGCACTTGATACTTAATACTACCTCCGTCCCACAAAAGTTTGCATACTTTCCTTTTTAGTTTGTCCCACAAAAGTTTGCACATTCCTAAAATGGAAATATTCCTTTAAATCTCCACCTTTAAAATCTTTATCTCACAATCTCCACCATACACATTCTACTCATTACATTTTTTCTTAAAA
>JAPKLY010004710.1:491-13965 GCA_026898435.1 Prunella vulgaris
TAATAAAACATAGAACACATATCTCTTTCTTTTCAAGTTTGTTCATGGAAAAGAAAAATGAAGATAACGATACGCTTTAAGCCACTTACATGCTTACGATGTTTATCAGTTTTTAAGGTGGGGATTCTTACTTAAACTATGGTTTGTCACTTTTAAATACTATATGTGATTGATTGTTATTATTTGGAGCAAGTTGCTATTATAAACTATGATTTGTTATGTCGGCGGGGTAAAGGCCGTATAACTCTCTATGATTAAGCTATGTAATATGTTATGTTCGGCGGGGTAAAGACCGTATAACATACTATAATTCTGCTATGTAATATGTTTTGTTCGGCGGGGTAAAGGCCGTATAACATATATCAATTATGGTTGACAAAGTCAACACAGCTATAGGTGAGATTGTGTGTTGTATAATGATTACGATTACATTTTATACTTAATTGTGACAAAAAAAATTTCCCCACTGAGCCTGTTGTTTGCTCACCCCAATCAATTTAACATTTTACAGATTAAGGGTAAGGTGGAGTGCGCAGTGGAGGCGAGGTGGATTGCTTATAAATAAATATAATTACTTATGGTTTTAATTTGTATTAGGACACTGGTTTTTTTACATTTAAATTATATTATAATTGGTGTTATATTTTTTATTCTCATTTAAAGATACAGTTATTAATTGTGTTGGCGTTCGATATATTACATAAAATATTCTAATTATCAAACTTATTATTAAACTTGAAGCCAAATTTCTTCCGCTATTTATTTAAATTAATTGTGTTATTTTTTGTTTAAGGCACTTGATTTAAACTCTATATAACATTTCTAGTGAAAATTTTATGTCATGTCTTATTTATAAACATTATCTCTGCTGTTGTTTTGAATAAATTATTAATACAAAAATCAGGTCGTGACAGAGTGGTATCAGAGCAGATCTACGTTCTTGTATTCTTGTAAATATTTTTTTAGTTTTGTTAAAATATTTATATATGTATATTGTATGTATTTATTATTTTTAAGACATGACATCCACTGCTGCCTACTGCTGCAACTTCAATGTATGATATGATCAAACGCGATTAATTTTTTAGGACGAAATTATTTTCTGGAGGGTAGAATGTAACACCCAAGAATTTCAATCCTATAAGTTATAAATGTACCTAGACTATTGTTGGTCCCGAAACGAGTTAGATCAGTGTATGGGGGGGGATACACTGATGTCAGATTTTTCTGAAAGACTCAGAAAAATGCTCCAACGTACTCAGTCAGGAATCCCTGAAGTACTCAGTATGCTGAATGTCCGCAGGGGCAGCAGGGACGGTTCAGTAACGAGTCAGATAAGCAGAGTAAGAGTAAAGTGCCCGGAGACTCAGTAGAGATAACAAACCTACTGATTGCCCGGAAGCGAGTCAGTTGGACAACTATCTCAGTGAGTCAAAGTACGTGCGGAAAGTGAGCCCTTAGATTCTACTCGTTTTAGTTTCTGAAAACGTTTTCTCTGAGTTGCTTAGTAAATAGGTGGTTAAGGCTGAGTGCACAGTATTCAGATTTAGGATGATTGATTCAGTCCTGAAGTTAAAACCAATGCAGTATGTTCAGTTTAACATGATGACATTTATGATCCTGAACGTGGTTCGGAGAAAACCAACTCCTACGTCCACGACCTGATTTAACAGGAAGCTATCCTCAAAACCCTGAGGATAGGTACTTGGGTTTTACGTGCCAAGGGACACGAATAGCCAACTTCCTTTCTTAGGAACTGACCCCTGGGCGTTTTACAAGTCCCAGTCCTTCTAACCAACCTATCTCACACTTTGAGAGGTTTGGTATTCTGGTTTCCAACTAAGATAGCTCTAGCAATACAAATCAGTGCTAAATATTAGAGCTATCGATCTAAGCAAATACAGAGCGAATCCTACTACAACACTAGGGAAATTTAATTGCAGAGTGTTGTTTATGATATGCTTTGTGTTCTTGGATTCTTGAGAGTTCTCTTGGAAATTTCCCGTTAACCTTGTATGGGTGCAAGGTTCTCCATATTTATAGGCGAGATTCAAAATAGATCCGTTGGAGGAGATCAAATCAAATCTTTCCTATTTTAGGTAGATTGCAGGCTAGGAATACTGTTCGACCTACCCGCCATGCTTATTCTGGCAAGTTGTCACATCACCTGCAACCTTTTGAGACGCATTAAATGCCGCATTAAATGCTGCGCAGACTCCGTGCTTACGTGTTGAAAGATCATTGGCTCTCCGTTATAACGGCTAGTTGACCTTCAGACATTTATCCTTCCTCGTACATTCAATGCTCTGAGTCTCTTGTAATAACTCAGTCTGAACGTGTGCCTTAATGGAGTCTTACTGACATTCTTTTTGTCTCTTGTCCCATAGCATAAATAACCTTTCTTTTTTGGACTGACAAGATTCAGGTATTCTGAACCACAGCCTAAGTCCGGTCCACTGTGCATTCCTCACAGCCTGATAGGTTATTCAGCTCAGTATGTGTTACCTTTTTGCTTCGGACTTACAGGATTCAGGTAAACTGAACCAAGGCCCAAGTCAGGTCCTATGTGCATTCAGCACAGCCTGATAGGTAATACTTACTCTTCACTGACTGAGTTCTGTCCTGAACATGCTTAGTGTATTCAGTAGAAACATCAGACAATGGTACTTCAGGATTGACTTCAGGAAGAATCAGCAGGCTTCGATCTTCAGTTTCAGAACAGACAATCTTCAGCGAGACTGACTGACTTCTTCAGAATGGTTTACACTTCAGACTTCAGTAAATTGGGTCGACTCCAATATTCTTCAGTCTTCAGTATGGTCCTTCTGTACTGAATCTCTGACCTAACTATCCTGAGCTATTTTATCCTGAACACTATACTTAGGCAAATTCATCCGGGGTTTTGGGATCTAATCAAAATACCAAGATTGTCCCAACAATTTCCCCCTTTTTGATGATGCCAAAACCCTTAAGCAAATTCCTATTCATCTATACAATCAACTGACTTAGTCAGTGAAAATAACTCAGTACCACCTGACGAACTAGGTACTTAGACTATAAGATGAAAACAAGGAAAGGGTTAGTACAGTTCTTGATAAGAATTCAGAAAAAAAAATTCAGGAGTCAACAAGAAGTTGTACTCAGGAAACATAAATAACTTCATTGATTGATAAGAAAAATACAAGTATCCTGAAGCTATTACAAAGTTCCTGAACAACTAACTCCTGATCTAATCTTCATCCTTATTCCAAGAAGTCAGTGGAATCTCGTACATCTCCAGTACTCGATTCAGGACCTGCTTCATCCTGTTTCGATCAGCAATGGCCCCGGCAGCTCGTCCTACTCTGACGACTTCTTCAGAAATTGCTTTCCGGTCCAGTTGCTTAGAATTCCTAAAGAGTGGAGGAGGATACTTAATGAATTCCGGAGGAGCGATCTCAACACCTTCAGTGTCAGCATGTCTGATGATTTCAGCCCATAGATCAGGATGCTCCTGTGCCATCCAGTGATGGAGTATGACGTCTTTATCTTCAGTCTGATCGTCCCATAACCCCACCACATAGAATAGGTATGCCCACCTATTCCGGATCGGAATCCAAACCTCCAGCAACTCAATCGGAATGAAGTCTTCAACAAACTTCGATGGAGGATGACTTTGATCTGGACTGACCACAATCTTCCTCTGAGTCTTTGTCCGAGATCCAGATGATACAGATTTCTTCTTCTGGACCTGGGAAGTCAGATACTCATTAGATTCTTTTAGGCGCTGGATCTGACTGAGCATCGAAATTTCTTTCTTTTTTGCTATCTTTTCAGCATCAGTCATCACCAATTTCTTCTGAGTAGTCAGCCCAGATGGCATTACTTGTTCCTCCATCTCCTTATACAATGGCTCAAGAGCCGGATCTTCAGAGGATCTCAACTTCTTCGGATCTGAGCCTTCAGCAGTTTCGATGGCGGCTACGGATCTAGTCCTTTTTCTATCCGCAGCCTTCAGTTCCAGAGGAAAGTTCTTCTTCTTAGCTTTGCCAGTAGTGGCAATTTGCTTCTTCCCTTCTTCCCCCTTTTTGGCATCATCGTCATTAATACGTCTGACAACCTCATCTACTGACTCCGCCAAAAGATTGAACTGACTGTCCATCTCAGTCTGCTTTACCTGCAATTGCCCAATCTGCCCCACCATCCCTCTTAGGCCGATACTGAGCTGATCAACGGCTGAATTGTGTTCAGCCTTCAGTCGACCTTCGAAGTTCTGCAACCTTGAGTCTAGGGCAGATGCAAATTTCTTCTTCTCCTGTGCAGACAACTCCCTCAGCAGGTCCTCCTTCAGATCAGTTCTTAACTTGACCAATTTCTCTTCAACCAGTTGATCAACCTTTTCAGACAATTGTTGATCCAGAAAGTTGGCAACTTTAGTCTCCTGCTGAGTCTGCACATCTGAAACCATCTGATTGCAGTTCTGAATGGCATCCTTGGCTTGCTCTGAAATGGCAGTTAGTTCTACATTGATTTCAGTCCGAGCTTCGCCAAAGAAATCAATTGCTGCATGCACATCAGTGGCCATTTCATTCAGGTCTCTGTCTATCCGTTTCATCTTTTTATACAGAGTTCTGGAATCTTTATCAACCCTGATTGCCTTTCGCTCTACGAGAATTACCCTTCTGTGCATATTCGAAAGAGCTCGTGAGGAATTTTCAGTGAACATAGCCGCTGGGGTGATCCAGTTTCCTCGAACTCGGATAAGACCCGTTCGACCCTCTCCTGAAGCCTCCGCTGCCCCGGGTCCAAGGGGTGCATCATCGGCCGGTGCACTGACTTCCTCAGTGCCACCTTGCTGATCGTCATCAGCAATCACAATCACCTCCGTTTCCGCTTCCTTCTCCTTTCCCTTCACTTCAGCCAACTGAGTCTCGGGCTCAGGATATATGTTGCGAACCGTTCTCATAAAGTCTGCCATTTTGATCAGTTGATGTAAAGAGTTAACACCAAAGTGATCAAAGAGGGCAGCTTCTAAATCTGCAATGCAGTCCCATCCTCTGGACTCTCCTAGCTGGCTGAGCTCTGCCCATGTAGCATTTCTGATCATGGCAAATGTGCGGAGTTGCACAACTGCCTCCTTCTGAGCTTCAGTAAGATCAGGGAATCTCCTTTCCACCATTTCAGCAGCCTCTCCCCTTGCAACTATTTCAAAATCTGATAGACTGTTTACATCGGGTGCAGGGAAGGGCCATGGTGCTTCAGTCTGAACTGGTTCAGCAGCCTCTTGCTCAATTCCTCCTTCCTGAGCAGGCTCTTCCTGACCTAAAGTCTGATAGGATTCAGCAATAGTAAGAATCAGCTCGTTGGGTTCAGGGGATGCAATCGGGGCAAGTTCAGGAACAGCCTGCGCCTGAGCTGGTTCCTTCTCAACAGCTTCAGCAGAATCCTGCGCTTGAGCTGATTCCTTCTCAACAGATTCAGCAGATTGCATCTCCAGAACCTTCTTCTTTTTCCCTGCTGACCCAGAGTAGAGAAATGTCAGCTTTTGTTGCTTGGGTCTGAGGGTCTCGAATTTATCCTCCGCTGGCTTTGCTGTATCAGACTCTGAAGATTTGCCTGCCTGAGCCTGGACTTTCCCAGTCATGCTCGCCTGGGCCTTCTTCTTCTGAGTCCGTGGCCTTCTTCTTATGCCAGCATCATCGGAATATGTTCTGAAGAGATGGATTTTCGCTGGGATCTCGAGTGACTGAGCCTGATCCACATCACCGAGATCCAGAGTTTCCAAGAGCATGGATATCTTGGTGCCGAAATGCATCTTGGCCTCAAAAGTCGCCTGCCCCTCTGACGTGTACTTAATCTTGCTGGTCTCACCCACCAGCATTTGGAGGAAGTAACCCTCCCAGTCAAAATTATGCAGAGAGGTGTCAGAAATAGCCATCATCGTGAACAGCTTCGGCCTGGAGATCTGCTCCAATCCTCCAGCAATGCCCATCACTCCCTGACTCGTCAGGTCGAAAAAGTGACGGCTCTCAGTCCTCAAGACTGATTTATTCAGGCCGGACTTCAGCACGACATCTCCATCACACAGGGACTGGAGAAAATCCTTCTCATTCCCAAACCCATACTCCACTGGGCTTCGTCCTTTGTTGGGAAGATTAAAAACCTCCTTAATCTTCTCCCTTAAGTTGAAGGTGACCCATCTCCTGACCATCTCCTCCTCACCATTCTTTCCCTTCTCACAGGCGGTCAAGGGAATACAAGTTTCCCACTCCTGGGAGACCTTGTTCTTCGCCATCTTCAGGTAGAAGGCGGCAACGAGTCTGGGGTGGAGCCTTTGTGGCTTTGCAGTGACGAACTGCAGAAGACCTGCATTCTCAAAAATGTCTCGTACAGGCATAATATCGGGGTGGTTAGAGGAAAAATCCCCATAAGGCTCATAGTGTATTTCATTCCTTAGATGGAAAAGGTTTCCAAAGAAGGTATCTGCTGAGGGTGTAGCCATGGAAGATTTTGAGAGTTTTGAAGGAAGTCGGTTTTTAGAGAAGATAAGTTAGGAAAATATTGGGTGCATAAAAGTTTTGTCAACACGATCTTCTCTTATTTATAGAAAGAAATACGGTTTTAATCAGACGGTTTAGAAAATTGTGACCTATGGAATTCAATGGACATGATTTGAGCAGTAAAAAGTATTTTGCCTTTTCGGTTCTTCAAAGATAATTGGTCAAAATTTCATTGATAACTGTTCCCGCCCACAGTGCATTAAATGCACATTAGAGCATGTCCGTATTTATTTCAAACCATTTGAATTAAATAATAACCGAATATTAAAAACAAACGGCTGGGATAATTTGGCAAATTAAATTGATTTGATAAGGCAGCACAGTAAAAAGGATAATGCACGCAACATTAGATGACTTAGACAATAAACAGGAAACATACCAGTCAGTCAGATTAGCATTCTGACTGATACCACTTGTTGGTCTATCAGGATGACAAGCCCTGAATTCTGTGTCCTGAATCTTAGTCAGTCTAAACTGATCATCCATTTTGTACTGAATGTTCCCCCTACAACCATCCATATTCTTTCGGAGTTCCCTTCATCCTGAGTTCAAATGAGTTATTCCCCCTGACTTTGTGCATTCTTATCAGAGATTCAAACTGAATCACCTAAGCCTGGGTCAAGGAGTCCTAACTCTACTGATAATTCAACAAACCTGGTTTCAGGCAAAGCCTTAGTCAGGATGTCAGCTCTCTGTTTTTCAGTAGGGACTCTCTCCATCCTGATGTCCTTCTTCTCGACATGATCTCTGATAAAGTGATGCCTGATGTCTACATGCTTACACCTTGTATGTAAGACTGGGTTTTGGGATATGGAAATGGCACTATTATTGTCACAATAAATTGGGACTTCAGTGGCCTCAACTTGGTAGTCTCTCAGTTGTTGTTTCAGCCAAAGAATCTGAGAGCAACAACTGCCTGCCGCCATATACTCAGCTTCAGTAGTAGACGTTGCAACACTGGTTTGCTTCTTAGAAAACCAAGAGATCAGTTTACTCCCTAGAAACTGACATGTGCCTGTAGTTGATTTCCTATCAAGTCTACAGCCTCCATAATCAGCGTCCGAATAACCGGTCAGTTCTAGGTTGTCATCAGAGGGATACCAAAGTCCTAAGTTGACTGTACCTCTCAGGTATTTCAGAATCTTTTTGGCACTCTCTAAATGACTCTTCTTTGGATCAGACTGATACCTTGCACAAACTCCAACTGCATAAGTGATGTCAGGACGACTAGCAGTCAGATATAGTAAAGATCCTATCAGTGCCCTATATTCAGTCTGATTTACTGAGGCTCCTTCTTTGTCAGGCTCCAGCTTCTCATTAGTGTTCATGGGAATGCGTGAGACTCTGCTGGACTGAACTCCAAATTTCTGAATCAAGTCCCTCGCATACTTGGACTGATTGATGAAAATTCCGGAGTCAGTTTGCCTGACTTGGAGACCCAGAAAGAAATTCATTTCTCCCATCATTGACATCTCAAATTTCCCTGTCATCAGCTTGGAAAATTTTTCACAAAGCTTCAGATTAGGAGATCCAAATATTATGTCATCTACATAAATCTGAACCAAAAGAATGTTTTCCCCTTCGGTGATCCGGAAGAGGGTCCTGTCCACTGTTCCTTTCACGAACCCGTGGTCTATCAGGAATTGGGATAATGTATCATACCAAGCTCTCGGAGCTTGCTTTAGGCCATAAAGGGCTTTCTTCAGATGGTATACTTTATTACCGATTTCGAATCCAGGAGGTTGCTCAACATACACTTCCTCATTCAGTACACCATTCAGAAAAGCACTCTTTACGTCCATCTGATACACTTTGAATTTCTTGAATGTTGCATAAGCCAGAAACAACCTGATTGCTTCTAATCTTGCGACTGGAGCAAAGGTTTCATCATAGTCGATACCTTCAGCTTGACAGTAACCTTTTGCTACAAGCCTGGCCTTATTTCTGACCACAACATTCTTCTCATCCCTCTTGTTCTTAAAAACCCATTTGGTGCCAATTACATGTTGACGCCTAGGTCTATCTACTAACTCCCAAACCTGATTCCGCTCAAACTGATTGAGCTCATCCTGCATGGCTAGGATCCAGTTGGGATCAGCTAGAGCTTCTTCTATGCTTGTAGGTTCCTGATCACTCAGAAAGCAACAAAACATAGCACTTTCACCAAAGGACAACCTCGTCCTGACCCCCTCATTGATATCTCCAATGATATCAGCCAATGAGTGATCATCTAGCCATCGTCTCCTGCTGACTGGGGCACTGGGAGCTACTGATGTTCCATTGCCTGATCCTGAAACATTAGTCTCAATAATAATTGGCAAAGAAGCGGAACGAGCAAGAACAGGGGATACTGAGTCATTTCCTGAGGGTTGACAAATATCAGAGAAATTGTTTTCCCTTACAGTGTTGGACTCAGTAACTGTCTCAGGTGCAGAAGCATCATCACCGACAGTACGTACCTCAGGTTGAGTCTGTCCCTCCGTCTGAGACTCAACATTTTCCAAGGCAGGGGCTTGCTGAGGGTTGGCCTGAAGTCCATCCTGATCATCATCAGCATCATCCCATCCCTTGGGAGCACTGACAAGTTTGATCTTGAATTCAGGATTCTTCAGATTCTGCCTTGTTACCCTTTTGGTAATTCCCTCAGTATCAGGACTTGGAACCTGTTTCCTATGCACTGATACAGTCTCATCAAACACAGCATGAGGTGTTTCCTCCACACAAAGGGTCCGACAGTTATATACCCTGAAAGCTTTACTGACTGAGGAGTATCCTAAGAAAACTCCCTCATCAGATTTGCTATCAAAGGCTTTCAGCTGGTCTTTTCCATTGTTCAGGATGAAACACTTACACCCAAAAATATGGAAATAAGAGATGCGAGGTTTCCTCTTGTTCCAAGTTTCATAGGGTGTCTGAGCATGTTGTTTGTTCAGCATAGATCGGTTTTGAGTGTAGCAAGCAGTGTTGATTGCTTCAGCCCAGTACTTCTTGGGCAGTCCTGACTCAGCCAACATGGTCCTGGCAGCTTCCTTCAGGGTACGATTCCTCCTTTCAGCTACTCCATTCTGCTGAGGGGTCCTAGCTGCAGAAGTCTCATGAGTTATACCATGGTCAGTACAAAAGTCAGTTATAATAGAGTTTATAAACTCGGTTCCTCGATCTGATCGAATCCTGACAATGCTCTGACCCTGTTCAGTACTCAATTGCTTGAGTAACTCAGGAAGCTTGACCTGTGTCTCCTTTTTGTTCAGCAAGAAAATAACCCATGTGTACCTGGAATAGTCATCAACAACAACAAGGGTATATTTCCTACCATTTATGCTGACAGGAGTTACTGGACCAAAGAGATCCATGTGCAGGAGCTGAAGCACTCTGTCAGTAGAGAAGGCTTCCTTCACTTTGAATGAGGCTTTGGTTTGCTTGCCTTCCTGACACGCTCCGCACACGTGGTCTTTGCTAAAAACTTCATTTGGCAGACCATCTACAAGAGAGAGTCTAGAGATTTTGTTAATAATCTTGAAGTTTAAGTGACTCAGACGTTTATGCCAGAGCCAACTGAGCTCAGAGGAGCTCTTAGCGACCAGACAGGTTTCAGGAGGGCTGCTCTTGAAATCAGCAAAATATACATTGCCCCTCCTGACTCCTGTAATCAGAATCTGCAGTGTAGATTTGTCCTTTACGAGACACATGTTAGATGTAAACTCTACACTATATCCTCGGTCACAAAACTGACTAACCGAGAGTAAGTTATGTCTCAGTCCTTCAACATATGATACATTCATAACGCGGACAGAGTTAATAACAAGGGTTCCGAATCCTCTGGTGAAACCCTTAGAGTTATCACCAAAGGTTACCTGCGGGCCATCTTGAGCTACATAATCCTGAAGGAGATCACGAAATCCGGTCATGTGCCTGGAACATCCTGAGTCCAAGTACCAGTCCATCAGATCCTCCTTCTTCTTTTTGTAGCCCGCAGTGACCTGAAAAGAATCAGGCCTCAGGTACCCATCTCGTATTGGGTCCTACTGAGTCAGCCATACCCTTCGGGATCCAGATTTGTCTGACAATTCTGACAGCATCAGAAGTGTAGACCTGTTTCCCTGAAATGTCAACATACACAGTTCTCTTCTTCCTTTGTGCCTGGGAAGTTGAGGGTGTATGGGTGTCAGTCTGAGATACAGGAGCCCTAGTTTGATTTCTGGGGGTGGGCCTCCTGTTACTTCTTGACCTGGATGCATTGGGCTGAAGTTTGTCCTGAGAAGGAGCAGCTCTGGCCTGACCTCTTGGCACATGAGGTCTGGTCTGAGTGTTTCTGGAGTCAGGTCTCCATTGCCTTTCAGAAACCACCTGGTTTGTCCTTCTTCTTAGAGAATTGGGACGCTCCTGATGGGTTCTGTGCCCTGTCTGAGGAGTCTGAACCTTAGTAGCCCTAGGTCTTGCCTGAGGTCTCCTTTGTCCTGAGTTCCTTTTGTTCTGAGCATTTCTAGGCTGAGCCTGAGAAGTGCTAGGGACAAAGTTCTTCCCAGTTTGAGGATTCCTAAGTTGGACCTTGGAGTTCCTTTGGTCTGTCCTCCTAGACTCAGAATGAGAAACTTTGACATTTTCCTTAGGTTTTTGTCTTGGTTTCTCAGTTCTTTGCCTGACAGGTTCAGCAGGCATTTTCTCCTTCCCTTTGCCTTTGTTCTGATGAGCAACACTGAAGCTCTTGTCATCAGTTAGGGCAGGGACAAACTTTTTCTGAGAGTTGCTCCCTGAAGCACCTCTCTTTTTCTTGCCCTTTGGGTCTTTTGAGGCATCATAGCCTAACCCAGCTTTAGCACCATCAGTCAGCTGAGAGAAATTTGTTAACTCATCAACCACTTGGGTAGATGTGTATAACTTCTTCAGCTTGATTTCTAGATGCCCATTGGTTTCTTTCAGGGCCTCAATTTCAGTGGTGTATTGAAGCACTAATTCTGAATGAGCTTTATCTTTTGAAATCAGCTCAAGATCCCAAGCAGTTTGCTCAGCACAAAGACGAGCTTACCACTCAGTTTCGAGCATCATTCTTAAAGCAATTCGCTCAATTATCAGTTGTTCCTGAGCAAGGAACAAATCAGTATCACGAGTCTCAATCAGCGAGCTGATGACACCCTTCAGTCTTTCTACCTCCAGTGGAGCTTCATCATGCTTATTCTCAGCATTAAGTAACTCCTCCTGAAGATGTACTAATCTGAGGGCTTCCTCAGTATCTCTTACTCTGAGAGACTCAGTTAACCGATCGTTCTTCTCACTCAGTTGTGCGTTCACATTCACTGTGTGAGTATGAGTCTCCTGCAGCCTTGAGAAGTCAACCATCAATTGCTCTAGGGCGAGCTGAAGGTCGAGTTCTCCTGCTGAATCTGAGGTAAACTCAGGTGCGTGATCAGGAGAAGAGGCAGAAGAACATACCTCATCATCTGCCATCAGGCAGAGGTCATCATACTCCTCATCTGAAAAGAGTTCAGGAGACCGGCGTCCAGGGCCATCTGATTCTGAGGAATCCTCAGCTAACAACGCTCTTCGGTCTGAAGCCCTGAGCTCTCTTTTGGCTCTTCGATCTTCTCGCTCTCGAGCACTGAGCTCCGGACAATCATACTGATAATGTCCGGACTTTTTGCAGTGGTAGCACTGATCTGCGTCAGATGAAAGTTTCTTGTCAGTGTACCTTTTATCAGAGGATTCCCTCCTGCTCCCCGATGATCTTTCAGATTTGGAGCTGGATCTTCTGGACTCATCCTCTCTCCTCTTTTCATCTCTGCGTCGCTCAGGCTCATTGCGATCCCTCCTGGAATCTGAGCCTCTTCTTTCTTCTTTCCGGGGGCTAGATCTCCTGGGGCTGGAGTACCTGCGATCACGGGTGTCAGTATAAAATTTCTTATACCTGCCAAAACGAGAGTTCAGTTTCTCGAATCGCCGTGCCATCAGGCTGTACTCCAAGGCTAGCTCATCTTTGTTCATCTCTTTCAGAGACTTGGAGCCAGATCCAGTCTCAGGCTCAGGAGTAGCTTTAAGAGCCACGCTCTTTTCCTTTTCAGATGTCTTCTCCTCACCAACTTCCTCACTGATAACACCCATCTTCTTCCTCTTATTAAGGTCAAATTCCAGAGCCTTTAACTCAGAGAATAGGTGTGAGTGAGTAATGTTTGTAAGGTCCTGAGTGTTTTTCAACAAAATTACTCCTGTGTCCCATCTTTCAGGGAGACAGTTCAGGATTTTAGAAGACACCTCCCTCTTGGGAAACTCCTTCCCAAGGGTTGCTAGCTCGTTCATCATCTTAATGAACCGAGCTTCCATCTGATCGATGGACTCTCCCTCTAGCATCTTGAAGGCCTCAAACTTCCTGATTGCAAGATCTCTCTTGTTTTCTTTAATCTTTTCAGAACCTTCGCTCATCTCCCTCAGAGTATCCCAGATTTCTTTAGCTGTTTTCAGATGCATCAGCCTGACCGAGTTCTCGTAAGAAACGGTGTGGAGTATAATGTTTTTGGCAACATTATCCAGTCCTATTTGCTTAATCTGATCAGAATTAAGCGCGGACCTCTCCACTTCTTCATCTCCGGCGGCTGGAACAGGGACATTGCCAGCAACAGGCCAAGTCGTCTGAAGATTTCTCATAAATCTGATTGGCCCATGTTCAATCACCTGTGGCATCTGATCATGGATAGAATAGAGATGTGCAAGAACCCTGAATTTCCAATAATCATAGTTGTCAATAGAGAATTCAGGAAGATTGCCCTCGAGGCGTTTGGAACCGGATGCCATGATATGCAGTTTTTCAGAAACAAGATCAGTTCAGTAGACCACCAAAAGTTTCTCCTCAGAAACTGTTGATAAACAAAGTCAGTGATCTTTTGAACCACTGCTCTGATACCACTTGTTGGTCCCGAAACGAGTTAGATCAGTGTATGGGGGGG
>JAPKLY010004711.1:1564-13964 GCA_026898435.1 Prunella vulgaris
CCAGCTGACTACCCATTTACCCAAAAACTTTCTTTCTATAGAACTGCTCCTCCATCTATCATTCCTAACTCTGCTACTAATTCTCTGAATCTTACCTCTGCTAAGGGTTTGGTAAGCACATCTGCTCTCTGCTTCTCCGTATGAATCTTCTCCATCCTGATATCTCCCTTCTCAGCATGATCCCGAAGAAAATGATGTCTTATGTCCACATGCTTGCATCTAGTATGGAGAACAGGATTCTGAGTAATGGCTATTGCACTTGTGCTATCACAGAAGATGGGAATCTCTTCTTTGTTCACATGGTAGTCCCTCAGCTGTTGTCTGATCCAGAGCAGCTGAGAACAGCAACTACCAGCACCCATGTACTCTGCCTCTGTTGTAGAAGTAGCTACTGAAGTTTGCTTCTTGGAGAACCAAGATATCAGCTTACTTCCTAGAAACTGACATGTGACAGAGGTTGATTTCCTATCAATCTTGCACCCTCCATAGTCAGAGTCTGAGTACCCACTCAGCTGAAAGTTGTCATCAGCTGGGTACCAGAGGCCTAGATTGTAAGTACCCTTCAAATACTTTACAATCTTCTTTGCTGCTTCCAGATGAGATTTCTTAGGATTTGCCTGAAACCTTGCACACACCCCAACTGCAAAGCTGATATCAGGTCTGCTGGCAGTGAGATACAGCAGAGAACCAATGAGTCCCCTATATTGTGTCTGATCCACTTTCTCACCAGCCTCATCTGGATCCATGCTAAAGTTTGCCATCATTGGAATCTTAGCTTCTCTGCTGCTACTAATTCCAAACTTTTCAATCAAATTCTTGGCATACTTAGCTTGGCTAATGAAAGTTCCATTGGACATCTGCTTCACCTGCAGTCCAAGGAAATAAGTCATCTCCCCCATCATGGACATTTCAAACTTGCTGGTCATCAGCTTGCTGAACTCATCACACATCAGCTTGTTGGGGGAGCCAAAGATGATATCATCCACATAGATCTGCCCTAAGAGGATATCATCTCCGTCTTCCTTTCTGAAGAAGGTTTTGTCTATCTTTCCTTTACTGAATCCACTATCCAGTAGGAACTGTGATAGAGTATCATACCAAGCTCTAGGTGCCTGCTTTAGTCCATATAAAGCCTTCTGCAACCTATAAACCTTGTTCCCAATCTCAAATCCTGGTGGCTGTTCCACATAAACCTCTTCTGCCAGGATTCCATTCAGAAACGCTGACTTGACATCCATCTGATATACCTTGAACCCTTTGAAAACATCATAGGCCAGAAACAATCTAATGGCTTCTAGTCTTGCCACAGGAGCAAATGTCTCATCATAGTAAATCCCCTCTGACTGTGAATATCCCTGGGCTACTAGCCTTGCCTTGTTTCTAACCACTACATCATTTTCATCCTTTTTGTTCTTAAATACCCACTTAGTGCCTATGACCTTCTGATGTTTGGGCCTCTCCACTAGAGTCCAAACTTCTTGTCTCGCAAACTGATTTAGCTCCTCTTGCATAGCTACAATCCAGTTTGGGTCTTCAAGAGCTTCATGGATATTCTTGGGTTCTATCAGAGACACATAACAGCTGAATTAGGCACCCAAGTTTAGCTTTCTTCTAGTCTGAACACCTACACTTGGATCTCCTAGAATCTGTTCAGCTGGGAAATCAGACAATGTCTTCTTTCCCCTTTGAGGTGCCATAGTCTGCTCCTCTTGGGTTTTGTCTGAAATTCCCCCTTGGTTAGTGTCAGGAGTCAATATGCCATCACCTGGTGCTGATGAGGACTTACCAGCTGATTTGGGCTCATCATCTGAATCTGAGTCTGATTCTATCCTAGGTACTACTACCTTAATCAGATATGACTTATCTGACAGATTCAGCTGATCCACCTCTTCTTTGTACATTTCGTAAGGAGTCTTCCCAAGTCTCTTGACTGGTAGACACCTATTTTGGATGAAGCAAGCAGTGTTGATGGCTTCTGCCCAAAACCTTTGAGGAGTCTGGTATTCAGCTAACATAGTCCTTGCTGCTTCCTTGAGGGTTCTGTTTCTTCTCTCAGCTAACCCATTCTACTGAGGTGTTCTGGCAGCTGATGTCTCATGCTGAATACCATTATCCCTGCAATAGTCAGAAACAACAGAGTTAAGAAACTCAGTACCTTTATCACTTCTGATTCTGACTATGCTGAGGTCCAGCTCCTTCTGAATCCTCTTGAACAACTCCAGCATCTTGACCATGGTCTCATTCTTCTTGAATAAGAACACTACCCAAGTGAATCTTGTATAGTCATCAACAATCACCAGTGTGTACTTTCTTCCACTGAAACTAAGAGGTGAGACAGGTCCAAACAAGTCCATATGAAGCAGCTGGAGTGCTTTTGTTGTTGAAGTACTCTGCACATCTTTGAATGAGCCTTTAGTCTGCTTTCCATTCTGACAGGCATCACACTTCTGCTCAGATGCAAACACCTCATTTGGTAGACCTCTGACTAGACCCTTCCTTGCAACCTTGTTGAGAGTCTTGAAGTTCAGATGACCTAACCTCTTGTGCCAGAGCCAGCTGATCTCTAGTGAGCTTTTAGCAACCAAACATGAATCAGCTGGACAGCTTGCAAAATCTGCAAGATACATATTACCTCTTCTGAGGCCAGTTAGTAGCACTTGCTCATTTAAATCATTAATAACAAGACAAGAGTTCTTAGAGAATCTTACTGAATATCCCTTGTCACAGAATTGGGATACAGACAGAAGATTGTGCATGAGTCCCTCTACATAGTAGACTTCTTCAACTCTTGTTCCTTTGATCAGCAGGGTGCCTACACCTCTGGTGACTCCAAAATTGTTGTCACCGAACACAACTCTAGGCCCATCCAGCGTTACAAAGTTCTGGAGAAGATGCTTCTCAAAGGTCATGTGCTTCGAGCAACCGCTATCAATGTACCAGACATGGCCCTTGGCTTCTCCTCTTTCTATAGGGCTAGAGTTTACCTGAAATTAAAACTCAGGCTTTAGGTACCCTATCTTTGGGTCCTGATTGGTTAGTATCGACTTTCTGGATCCATAGGTAGAGATCATCCTTATGAGGTTTAGGAGATCTCAACCTTCTACCATACTTATCCACAAAAATCATCTCCCTCAGAGGATCTTTTCTGGGACGATGAGTGATAACAGCAGGTTTGTAGGTGGGTTGCTCAAAAGGATAATTTTGGCTTGAGCCTCTGAATGACTCATAAACTTTAGCCGGTGAAGGCTTGCCTACTTTGGTTACATTAAAAGTAACCCAGGGCTGAGGTCTATTTCGCTTGGGTTTACTCTGCTGAGATGACCCAGGCTTATCATTCCTCTGCTGATTCTGCTGAGGTCTCCTTGTCTTAGCTGAGCTATGACTTGGATTCCTCTTCTGATCTCGAGGCTTCTGAGCTATGGACTTATGTTGATTGTCAGCAAGCTTCTGAGTTTTAGTACTCTTCTGCTCTGCTGAAACCTTTTGATCACCAGCAGATTTCTGAGCTCTGGAGCTCTTCTGTCCAGCTGGGACCTTTTCTGTCCCTCTGCTCTTTTGCCCTTCTGATCCAGATGCAGGCTCAGCTGGCCCTTTACCCTTTCGAGGATCCCTAATTAATCCACTGTCACCTTTCTTCTTCTTTTGTGGTTTGGGTTTGGGATAACCAAGACCCCTTTTATCATTCACAGTTTGTGAGGACTCAGCTATTTCAGACACGACATTTTTTGCTTTAGTCAGCTGATCCACTTTCAGCTGAAGCTGCTGTGAATTTTTGGTTATCAGTTCATTCTGCTTGAAGAGTTCATCGAATTAGCTGTCAGCAGATTATGTTCTTCACTTAAGACAGTGTTCTCAGAAAGTAGCTTTTCTATCAGCTTCTCCTGTTCCTCACATTTTGCTATTAAGTCAGCAGACTTGTTAGCTTGTGAGTCATAGGATATCACTGGTAGTCTAGCACTTTCCAGATCTTGTCTCAAGCTTAAAACTTCAGCTTTCAGACCTGAGTTCTCTTCTTCCAGCTTAGAACAGACTTTTAAAGAGGATTGGAGATCAGATAACAACTTGTGTATATCTGACTCCATAGAATAGGTAGAGAAGCAAGATGAACTAACAGAGGGGGTAGGAGAATTTACCTCTTCTACCTTAGCCATGAGGCAAATATCATCCTCTGATTCAAAATCAGATGAGGATGAGGATGAGCTGATGTCCTGCTTCTCCTCCTCTGCCAGCAGAGCTCTCTTATCAGCGAACCTGCGATCTCTCTTGATCCTCTTCTCTTCTCTCTCCCTTGGGGTAAGCTGAGGACAATCATAACTGAGATGTCCTGGCTTGTTGCAAGTGAAACAAACACCATCTCCTCCTCTTCTGGGACTTGGTCCCCTCCTTCTCTCTGGAGACTTATATCTGGTCTCCTGTTCATCTGATGGTCTTCTGGCATCAGATGACTTCTGGTATCTTCTGGAAGAATCACTCTTATTCTTCTTCCAATGAGATCTATACTTTTGAAACTTGTTTGACATCTTGTCAAACTTCTTGGTTAATAAAGCAAGTTGCTCCTTTAAGCTCATGTCCTCTGGAACAGAGGACTTCTCTTGACTATCAGCTGCAGCAGAGAAAGCAACATTCTTTGTGACTGATGAAGTTGGAGTCTCATCTTCTTGATCTTCTTCTTGGATATCGAACTCATGTGCCTTCAGATGAGATAGCAGTGTATGATGACTCATCTCAGATAAATTCTTTGTCTCTTTAATTACTGTCACCTTCACTCTCCATCTTGGAGTAAGAGATCTCAAAATTTTGTTATTAATCTCTTTCTCCGAGTAATCCTTTCCTAAGGAGCTTGCCTTATTCAGTATGTTTGTCAGCCTCATATCTAGCTGATCAATGGTTTCATCAGCTTTCATTTTAAATGTGTCAAAGGTATGTAAAAGAGCTTGAAGCTTGTTCTCTTTGATTTGATCTGTCCCTTCACACATCAAGGAGAGTTTCTCCCACATCTCCTTAGCAGTTCTGCACGTCTTGATTTTCTCTATATATTCTTTGGAGAGTGTCTCAATGATTTCTGTTCTGGCCACTTGATCGAGGTTGAAGAGTTTCCTTTCAGCATCGTTTAGTTCACTCTTCTTCTTCTCTGTCTCCCTTCTTTCACTGATTTCAGCTTCTGGAGTCTTGCCATCGCTTACTCCTTCCCAGAAGAACTTGATTGGCCCTTCCTCCAGAACATCTAGCATTCGATCATGAATGGCTCCAAGATGATTCTCCATTCTGAATTTCCAGTAATCTTAATCCTCTATGGAGAATTCAGGCAACTTCCTTGTCTTGGATCCACTCTTTTTGTAGGAAGACATATCTGTAAATGATTAGATAAAAGGCACAAATTTTTTTTCTTCTAAAAACAGATTTTCAGGGATCTGTCCAGGTGACCACCAAAAGCTTTCTCAGGCTGTGGTCTTTTGGACACACAGCTCTGATACCACTTGTTGGTCCCAAAGGCAGGTTTTTATGAAAGAATACCTTTGAACAAGTCTAGAAGGGGGGGTTGAATAGACTTGTAAGTATTCAAAAACCTTTTTTTTTTTAAATTATTCGGCTTATTCAGAAAACCAGCAGACTACTTGAGGTAGTCTGATTTTGAAAGTAGTGCGCTGTGAATAGTGCAGGAAAGTTTTTAATGAAAATCGGCTTTTAGGTGATGTGCACAAATAAGAACAAAAAGAAAATGAAGAGACACAGGGGATTTATAGTGGTTCGGACCAACTGTCCTACATCCACTCTCCTCAATCCAACTTGGACTTGAGGGGCTCTCCACTAACTCACTTACTTACTTACTTACACAGTTTTGAGAGTACTACTCTCTTTACAACTTGTCAATGCTATAATTGCAATTGACTTCTCACAGCTTCTACAAAGCTTTTACAAAGGATAAGTATAAATGGTGGTTTTTTAGCGTAAGTGATAAATCTGACGGAGTATTGGCTAGCTTAATATGCGTGTGAATCAATACTAAAATTATCACTATTACTCTAATTTATAGGGTCAAATAACTAGCCATTGGAAAATACTAGAAATCTGAGATCCTATAATCTCGTATTCAATCAATCATCTGTGATTGATTGAATTTCCTTCTTGATTCCCGTCAATCTTCATGATCTTCAATCAATCAAGTTTGTCCCCTTGATTGATTGATCTTCTATTCTGGGAATCTTCCTATTATGTCGCAAGTCAACCCTTAAAACTTATTTCGAAGAATCTGGGCCGAGCACAAGACCTCAGCTGGTGTATCAGTCTGCTGATACTTGGACCTCAGCTGATGTGCAAGTCTGCTGGTGTGCACCTCAGCTGGTCTTCTTGACTTCTTCTGAGTACGTCTTATATCCATGGTCCTTGTCTTGTCTGTGACGTGCTCTCAGCTGATCTGCTAGTCTTCTGACATCAGCTGATCTGCTCTTCATCTATAGGCTGATGTTAACTTCTCTGATGATCTGCTCTCGATGCTCCAGTGTCAGCTGCATAAATCTTCTGTCTTCTGAAGTCAGCTGAGTCCACAAGGTCTTAGCTGGTCTTCTCTTCTATGATAGCTTCGGATCTTCTAGGCAGCAAGATAGATTCCCCCTCACTTGAACCTATCTAATCCTAACTACTCATCAGCTGACTAACATGTTCAGCTGGTCCTATTACAAGCTGATTGGTTTATTATATCATCAAAACATCTAACATAGATATCCTAACAAGCTTGCCGAAACACTGTCAAATTCTCTACTTGTACTCAACACACTCTACATTCATATTAATCCTTTGTAAGCTTTGTAGAAGATGTTTGAAAGTCGACTACTATTTAAGCATAAACTATTGTAAGAGAGTTTTACTCTCAAGAAAGTGAGTGAGTCAGTGAGAAGTTAGTGGAAAGCCCCACAAGTCCAGTTGGATTGTGGAGAGTGGAGTATGACCTTTTTGTCCGAACCACTATAAATTTTGGTGTCTTGCGTTCTTTACTTTTCTGTTCTTAACAGTGCACATATTACTAAAATGGGTTTTCATCAAAATCATTTCCGCACTCAATACACAACGCACAATTTATAAAATCAGACTACCTTAAGTAGTCTGCTATTTTTAAAATAAGCCTAAATCGAAAAAGGTTTTGAAAACCATTAAGTCTATTCAACCCCCCCCCCTTCTAGACTTGATTTAGTGCTTCTTTCTCTAAAACCTGCCTTTGGGACCAACAAGTGGTATCAGAGCTGTGTGTCCAAAAGTCCACAGCCTGAGAAAGCTTTTGGTGGTCACCTGGACAGATCCCTAAAAATCATTTTAGAAAACTTTGTGAGCAATTTATCTAACCACTTACAGATATGGCTTCATACAAGAAGAGTGGATCCAAGATGAGAAAAAAGCCTGAATTTTCCATTGAAGACTATGACTACTGGAAGTTCAGAATGGAGAATCACCTTGGAGCCATTCATGATAGAATGCTGGATGTTCTGGAGGAAGGGCCAATAAAATTTCACTGGGATACAGTGAGTGATGGCAAGACTCCAGAAGCAGAGACCAGTGAGAGAAGGAAGTCAGAGAAGAAGAAGAGTGAACTAAATGATGCAGAAAGAAAACTCTTCAACTTAGATCAAGTGGCCAGAACAGAAATTATTGAAACTCTATCAAAAGAATATATAGAGAAGATCAAAACTTGCTAGACTGCAAAGGAAATGTGGGAGAAGCTCTCAGTAATGTGTGAAGGTACTGATCAGATAAAGGAGAACAAACTTCAAGCTGTTCTCCATACAATCGACACCTTCAAGATGAAGGCTGATGAATCAATAGATTAGCTGGACATGAGATTTACCAACATTCTGAATAAGGCATGCTCCTTGGGAAAGGAATATTCTGAGAGAGAGATCAACAATAAAATCCTAAGATCTCTTACCCCTAGATGGAGAGTGAAAGTGACAGTGATCAAAGAGACTAAGAACTTATCTGAGAAAAGTCATCACACTCTGCTGTCTCATTTCAAAGCCCATGAATTTGATCTACAAGAAGAAGACCAGGAAGATGAGACTCCATCATCATCAGCTGCAAAGAATGTGGCATTCTCAGCCACAGCTGACAGTCAAGAGAAGTCCTCTACTCCATAGGACATGAGCTTAAAAGAGCAGCTTGCACTGCTGACCTTGGAAGAAGAACAAGTTCCAGAAGTAGATATCTCATTGGAAGAAGAACAAGGGTGATTCTTCCAGGAGGTACTAGAAATCATCTGATTCCAGAAGACCATCAGATGAGAAGGAGACCAGGTACAAGTCTCCAGAGAGAAGGAGGGAACCAAGTCCCAAGAGAGGAGAAGATGGTGTTTGCTACTCTTGCAACAAGCCAGGGCATCTCAGCTATGATTGTCCTCAGCTTACACCAAGGGAAAGAGATGAGAAGAGGATAAAAAGATATCGTAGATTTGCTGATAGGAGAGCTCTGCTGGCAGAGGAGGAGAAACAAGACATCATCTCATCCTCATCTTCATCTGATTTTGAGTCAGAAGAAGACATCTGCCTTATGGCTAAGGTAGAAGAGGTAAATTCTCCTACCCCCTCTGTTAGCTCATCTTGCTCTTCTACCTATTCTATGGAGTCAGATTTACACAAGTTGTTGTCTGATCTCCAAACCTTCTTAAAAGTTTGTTCTAAGTTGGAAGAGGAGAACTCTACTCTGAAAGCTGAAGTTCAAAGCTTGAGACAAGATTTGGAAAGTGCCAGACTGCCAGTGGTATCCTATGACTCACATGCTAGCAAGTCTGCTGACTTAATAGCAAAATGTGAGGAACAAGAGAAGCTGATAGAAAAGCTGCTTTCTAAGAACACTATTTTGAGTGATGAACATAATCGGCTGACAGCTAAGTTCGATGAACTCTTCAAACAGAATGAACTAACAATTAAATATTCACAGCAGCTTCAGCTGAAAGTGGATCAGCTGACTAAGGCAAAAAATGACGTGTCTGAAATAGCTGAGTCCTCACAAACTGTGAATGATAAAAGGGGTCTTGGTTATCCTAAACCCAAACCACAAAAGAAGAAAAAAGGTGACAGTGGACTAATTCGGGATCCTCGGAAGGGTAAAGGGCCAGCTGAGCCTGCACCTGTATCAGAAGGGCAAAAGAGCAGAGGGACAGAAAAGGTCCCAGCTGGGCAGAAGAGCTCTAAAGCTCAGAAGCCTGCTGGTGATCATAAGGTTTCAGCAGAGCAGAAGAGTACTAAAACTCAGAAGCCTGCTGATAACCAAAATAAGTCCAAAGCTCAGAAGCCTCAAGACCAGAAGAGGAATCCTACTCACAGCAATGCTAAGACAAGGAAGCCTCAGCAGAATCAGCAGAGGAATGATAAGCCTGGGCCATCTCAGATGAGTAAGCCCAAGTAAAACAGACCTCAGCCCTAGGTTACATTCAACGTAACCAAAACAGGCAAGCCTTCACATGCTAAAGTTTATTAGTCATTCCAAGGCTTGAGCCCGAGTTACCCTTATGAGCAGCCCACCTATAAGCCTGCTGTCATCACTCATTGCCCCAGAAGAGATCCTCTGAGGGAGATGATTTTTGTGGACAAATATGGTAGAAGGTTGAGATCTCCTAAACCTCATAAGGGTGATCTCTACCTATGGTTCCAGAAATTAGATACTAACCAATCAGGACCCAATGTAAGGGTACCTAAAACTTGAATTTTAATTTCAGGCAAGCTCTAGCCCAATAGAGAGAGGGGAAGCTAAGAACCATGTATGGTACATTGATAGCGGATGCTCAAAGCATATGACGTTTGAAAAGCATCTCCTTCAGGACTTTGTAACGCTTGATGGGCCTAGAGTTGTATTTGGTGACAACAACTTTGGAGTCATCAGAGGAGTTAGTACTCTGCTGATCAAAGGAACAAGAGTTGAAGAAGTCTACTATGTAGAAGGGTTGATGCAAAATCTTCTGTCTGTATCTCAATTCTGTGATAAGGGATACTCAGTAAGATTCTCTAAAAACTCTTGCCTTGTTATTAATGATATAAATGAGCATGTTCTACTAACTGGCCTCAGAACAGGTAATATGTATCTTGCAGATTTTGCAAGTTGTCCAGCTGACTCTTGCTTGGTTACTAAAAGCTCCTTAGAGGTCAACTGGCTCTAGCACAAGAGATTAGGTCATCTGAACTTCAAGACTCTCAACAAGGTTGCAAGGAAGGGTCTAGTCAAAGGACTACCAAATGAGGTGTTTGCATCTGAGCAGAAGTGTAATGCCTGTCAGAAAGGGAAGCAGACAAAGGCCTCATTCAAGGATGTGCAGAGCACTTCAACAACAAAGGCACTCCAGCTGCTCCACATGGATTTATTTGGACCAGTCTCGCCTCTTTAGCTTCAGTGGAAGGAAGTACACACTGGTGGTTGTAGACGATTATACAAGATTCACTTGGGTAATATTTTTGTTCAAGAAGAATGAGACTATGGTCAAGACGCTGGAGTTGTTCAAGAGGATCCAGAAGGAGCAGGAACTCAGCATAGTCAGAATCAGAAGTGATAAAGGTACTGAGTTTCTTAACTCTATTGTATCTGACTATTGCAGGGATAATGGTATTCAGCATGAGACATCAACTACCAGAACACCTCAGCAGAATAGGTTAGCTGAGAGAAGAAATAGAACCTTTAAGGAGGCAGCCAGAACTATGTTAGCTGAACATCAGACTCCTCAGAGATTTTGGGCAGAGGCCATCAACACTGCTTGCTATATCCAGAATAGATGCTTGCCAGTCAAGAGGCATGGTAAAACACCCTATGAGATGTACAAAGGTAAATCTCCTAACCTTTCCTTTCTCCATATTTTTGGGTGTAGGTGTTTCATCCATGACAATGGAAAGACCAAGTTAAAGACTTTTGATGCTAAGGTTGTTGAAGGAATATTCTTAGGATATTCTGGAAGTAGCAAAGTCTATAGAGTCTTTAATAAGGTTTCTCTTTCTGTGGAGGAAACACCCCATGTTGTATTTGATGAATCTGTTCATGAGTACAGCAAAGAGAAGCTAGCAAGTGAGATGGATCAGCTGAATCTGAAAGACAAGCCAGATCTAATCAAGGTAGTGATACCTAGGATTGAATCAGATTCAGATGATGAGCCCAAGTCAGCTGATAAGCCATCATCAGCACCAGATGATGGAACAATGACTCCTGTCACTAACCAAGGGGGAATGTCAGACAAAACCCAAGAGGAGCAGAACATGGCACCTCAGAGGGGTAAAAAGAAGTTGTCTGACTTTCCAGCTGAGCAGATCTTAGGAGATCCAAGTGTAGGTGTTCAAACCAGAAGGAAGCTTAACTTGGGTGCTCAGTTCAGCTGTTATGTGTCTCTGATTGAACCCAAAAACATCCATGAAGCTCTTGAGGATCCAAACTGGATTGTAGCCATGCAAGAGGAACTAAACCAGTTTGCAAGACAAGAAGTCTGGACTCTAGTAGAGAGGCCCAGACATCAGAACGTCATGGGCACCAAGTGGGTCTTCAAGAATAAGAAGGATGAAAATGATGTTGTGGTAAGAAACAAGGCAAGGCTAGTAGCCCAGGGGAATTCACAGTCAGAGGGTATTGACTATGATGAGACATTTGCTCCTGTGGCTAGACTAGAAGCCATTAGATTGTTTCTGGCCTATGCTGTTTTCAAGGGGTTCAAGGTTTATCAGATGGATGTCAAATCATCATTTCTGAAAGGAATCCTGGCAGAAGAGCTATATGTGGAACAACCACCAGAATTTGAAGTTGGAAACAAGGTCTACAGGTTGTAGAAGGCTTTATATGGACTAAAGCAGACACCTAGAGCATGGTATGATACATTTTCCCAGTTTCTGCTGGACAGTGGGTTCATCAAAGGAAAAATAGACAAGACCTTGTTCAGAAAAGAAGATAGAGATGATATCCTCTAGGTGCAGATCTATGTAGATGATATCATCTTGGCTCCCCCAACAAGCAGATGTGTGATCAGTTCAGAAGACTGATGGCAAGCAAATTTGAGATGTCAATGATAGGGGAGATGACCTATTTCCTTGGGCTGCAGGTGAAGCAGATGTCCAATGGAACTTTTATCAGCCAACCTAAGTATGCCAAGAACATGATAGAAAAGTTTGGAGTCAGTAACAGCAGAACAGGTAAGATTCCAATGATGGCAAACTTCAGCATGGATCCAGATGAGGTTGGCGAGAAAGTAGATCAGACACACTACAGAGGACTTATAGTGTAACACCCCGCATAGGCAGCAGCTTTTCGTCCATTAATTTATTGTTTTTGGGCGAGAGCTTTGTGTGTGTTTTAGGTTTAGTCCTTTAAGTTGTTATGCCTTAGTATTTCTTAATTAATTGCCTAGTATTAGTTGTCCCAATTAGTATTAATTGGACCCTTAAGTAGT
>JAPKLY010004712.1:1256-13963 GCA_026898435.1 Prunella vulgaris
TAACATATATTTACCAAAATAAAACAAAATCTAAGTTTTCGTACAGTCTGAAGACTTTTTTCTCTCTCTAAAAAATCTCGCAATTTAAGTATTTATCAACTTGTTGTGGGTGGTCATCTCAAATTGTAGTCACGTGTCACTACAAAAAAAAAAGGGTTTTAGCGACCGCCTTAGCGACCGCCAAAACGGTCGCTTTTAATTAAGTGGCGGTCGCAATGATGGTCGCAAAAATGTCCGGGTATTGACCCGGTTTGGTTGGTTTTAAATTAGCGACCATTACTACGCGGTCGTTAAATTTAATTTAGTGACCGCTAGACGCGGTCGCTAATTATGTTAATTAATTATAATAATTAATTTTAGTGTAATTTTGCGACCGCTACTGGCGGTCGCGTCGCTAAATTATATTTAATATATTTACGACTATTTATATATTAACGACCGCTTTAGGTGGTCGCAATTAATTTTATATAATTATAATAATAAATTTTATTGGTATTTTGCGACCGCTAATGGCGGTCGCTAAATTTTTACGTAGCAAAAAAAATGTGGCCAAGATTGTTCGAACCCAGGCCTTTTCGAGGGCTGACTGTTTTAACCATATCATCACATATTTTATATGAGCCTTATTTGACTCAGAATAAATGTTGTAAACTTTGTGCCTGCAAGGAGTCGAACTCGCGACCTCTGGGCATCTCAGAGGTGGCTGTTCCACTCGGGCACTTGCTACTTTCGTTTATTTTTTTGCAACTAATTGTATATAACTCCAAATTAAGTCACATTTTTTTTTTAAATCCATCAAATTAATTCCTTTTCGTCTCTAATTTATTAATGTATATATATTTCAATAAAATTTTGTTAATGTTATAAATTTTATAATTTATATTTCTCTTTTTTTTTATATTCATTTTTTTGAAATTAATAGTATATAATTCCAAATTGTGTCTCGTTTTTTTTAAAATTCATCAAATTAATCCTTTTAATTTGTTCATTTTTATTCAATTAATTGTATATAACACCAAATTAGCCATAAATTTTAATATTTTAAATTAGTACAATTTGATATCATAAAAAATAATTTTGATGTAAACCATAAAATTTTAAACATTCAAAATATATTAATAAAAAGTTAAAATACTTAATATTCAATTCAAACAAAAAAAATTGTTCAACACATAAATTAACTAGCCGTTAGAATTAAAATCGCGCATCCATCCTTCAAGATCCCCAAGATCCCCACCATCGGCACCCTCATTCCCACGAGAAGACGCACCCACTCCGGGACCACGATCCGTACTAGCACCATGACCAGTATCGGCATTTGCCTCATCATCCGAGTCCTCCGGAAGTGGATTATTAGTAGCTTGAGAAACTTGAGCCAACCAAGCCTGCATCTTCCTTTCTTTTCTCTCTTGCTTGTTCAACTTGTCCTTCAACTCGGCCACTTCCGGCTGGAGATTGACGTTAGGATGAGAGGACATAGAATATGATGTTGAGCTCGGGCGGTGCGTCTGACGGGCAATCTTACTGTAAGCTCCCAACCCTAGTATCTTACCCCTATTGACTCCGGCCAAAACAACATAGAGGCGGTCCTCATCAATAGGGGTAGGTGTAGGGTTCTCCGGAGTAGGTGTCGCTTGTGTCTGAGCCTCATCAAGAGCAGTTCTAAACTTGTTCTGAAATTAAACAAAATAAAATATTAACTTTATTTTAATAGAATAATTTAAATATATTTAGTAGTACATTCTAATTAGATACTTACGTGAAGCTCGGTGGTGCGGGCATACATGGATTTCCCAGTCTCATTCACTGGGTGAAGAATGGAAAGAGACTCGAAGAGTTTGGGCCTCCGTCCGTACGCTTTCTCCTTTAAGAATTAATTATAATAATTTAATTAAATATAATAATTAATTATAAATTAAAATACTTACAAAGGCGAGCTCGTGCTCGTAGGCGGTCCGGGAGCCACCGCGATGTATGGCGACTCCTTCTCCGTTCGGGTTGCTCATCCGATTTTCTCGCACCTTACGAGCCCTCTCCTGGTGTGCCGGATCAGTCCAGTAAGCCACCAATCCGTCCCAGATCGCCCGTCCATCACCGTTTTTCCCCAAGTCAACCGTCTCCCCTTTCTCAATCCACCGTTTCTTCATCTTGAAGACGATTTCCTTCATCCGGCTCTGTGCTCTACTGCACCATAGCTCCTCAACCCTAACGTTGTCTACCGGATCCCAAAAACACAATTTCTGCAATTCAAACAATTTCCAACAATTAATTACTCAAATATTAATAATTACTAAAAATATTAATTATTACGCAAATATTAATAATTTTATACCTTAAACTCGTCAAACATCGCTCTCCTCATGGGCCCAGGTACACCAGTCCATGATGCAACTCCATAAGGCCAAGTGACCCTCTGTATGCACGTCGTGACGTGCTCAGTGACCGTGTGGCCCGGAAGCAAGCTGAATAAAAAAAAATTATTATAGGAATATTATATAGGAATTATTATATACCAATAAAATAAAATAAATTATTAATTTACTTACTGTCCCTCCTTTACTTCAATGTACTCCCGGGTCTCACGTAGAGGGTGTTGCCGCGATGAAGATCCGGCCTCATTAGATTGGGAGGGCGGTGGCAGCAGACACTCGGGGACTCGAATCTCTGGTAAAGGGAGGACTCGTGGCCTCCTCCCTCTCCCTCTACCTCTCCCCTGACCGTCATCCTCAATCTTATCGGGTTGTTGACTCATCTATATCAAATTGTACAAATAAACAATTCAATATTAACGATTCCCAATCAATTCAATTCAATTAATTCCCAATCAATAATATTACTAACAATATTAACAATAATACTAACAATATTAACAATAATACTAATAATATTACTAACAATATTAAAAATAATACTAATAATATTACTAACAATATTAACAATAATACTAATAATATTACTAACAATATTACTAACAATAATAAAAATAATACTAACACCAAGTACTAACAAATCAATATTAACAATAATAACACCAATATTATCAATATTAACAATAATAACACCAAGTATTAACAAATCAATATTAACAATAATACTAATATTTCCATGTTAACAATATTATCAATATTATAAAAAAATCAAACTGTTTTATCAATATAAAAAACAATATTATCAATATTAACACCAATATTATAAAAAAAAAAAAAAAAACTATTTTACCTTTCACCGGAGGTTCGACGGCGGCGGGAGGACGCGGCGACGGCGAACGAGGCGGCAGGACGACGTGGCGGACGATGCAACGGTGGGAGGAGGAGGCGGCGGAGGACGAGGGGACGGCTGACGGCAACGGTTGCAATTCCGACGGTAATTTTTGGTTCGTAACTGTAATTTTTGGATTTTTGCTTCGTAACTTTTACAATTCTGGTGAAGAGGGTTATAATATGGTTTTGTTTTTGCGACCGCCAGAAGCGGTCGCAAACATAATAATGACGGTCGCTAAATTACGCGGTAGTTGCCACGTGGCCACTCCCTATAATCAGTCAAATGCGGTGTTTTGCGACCGCTTGAAGCGGTCGCTAATCCATCTTTCGAATTAATGAACTTCCTTTTACCCCCGCTTAAGCGGTCGCAAATTTTAATTTTAATTTGCGACCGCTTTTGGCAGTCGCTAAACTTTTTAATTATTTCCATGTTTTTCTATATTATTATATTAAACCCTGTTATTTATATATCGTACAATCTTAATTAATTAAACATATATATACAAAACACTCTCTTAATCATCCTCATCATCGTTATCTTCCTCATTATCATTTTCTTCTTCATCTTCATTATCATCATCTTCCTCATCTTCATCATCTTCGTCTTCCTCATCATCTTCTTCGTCGTTCTCATCATCTTCTTCCTCTTCCTCTTCGTCTTCATGTACTTCTTCTTCCCCTTCCTCTTCGTTTTCAACAATTACAAAATCTGGATTTGCAGCCACTAAATCAACTGAAGAATTTATACCTTCGTCCTGAACCACTGTTTGAGCTTCTTGCACTTCAGTTTGGAATGGATCTTCAAATTGTGCAGTTTCTAATGTGGATAAAGTAGGCATTTCAAACAACGACCTTGCTTTGACCATGACCACTGTTCTTAAGTTCGGTTTGCCTGAAGTCGGATACATGCAATAATAAACCTGAGATGTTTGTGATGCAAAGATGAAGGGGTCGTATGCAGCTGGATATTTTTTGCTGATTTTAATATCAACGATCTTGTAGTTTGCATCGACTCTCTTCCCTTCTCGACCCGGATCAAAGCATTCACAGAAGAACAAAACAATTTTTCTCCGTGGCCACCCTGGATATTCAACTTCAACCACCTCTTGCAACACACCATAGTAATCGACCGGTGCTTCGTTGAAGTTTCCACTGGTAACGCAAACACCGCTGTTTGAAGTGGCTTTTACTGAAGCATACGCAGTTGTGTGAAATTTAAAACCATTTGCATAGTACCCATTATAACAAGTCACTTGACGTAGTGGTTTTTTGCTCAAGGCTTCAAGATGTGGATTCTGAAGCTGATTACTTTGTCCCTACAAATATTAAATTATTACAAGATTAATAGTATTAACTTTGTGGCGAATATATAATATGAGGTAGTGACTACATACCATTTTTTGGAACCAAAACAAGAATTTGTGGCGAACTGCATCATACACCTCTGCTTCTGTGATGCCTGGTAATTGTTGACGAGTTTACTCACAAAACATCCTTACATATCAGAAACACTAGTATTAAAATACTAACATAACTTCAAAAAATGTCTAAAAATATAAAACTAACTGTATGTATGGTTGAACCTCGGGCGTATTCATCAAAGCATACGAATGTATCGTCTCTTCTTCCTAGTCACTTTGGAAATATCGTTTGGTCCCCTTATCGAGTGGTCGACTAGCATGTAAGAATACCGACAGCATACCATCGAACTCACGAAGAGGATGATCTTCTGCGCGACCACCATAGTTGCGAGGCTCGTTTCTGATCCTCATTTGAACTTGATCGCCGAAGTAATAAGAACAAAATGTACCAACCTCTTCAGTAAGATAAGCATTAACAATGGATGCTTCAATGTGTGCTGTATTTCCAATATTATGTTTCAAGTTGTGGAGATACCTAAAAATAGTAAATTCAATACTTAATGAACAATAAAATAACATAAAAATTAGAAAGAAACAAATAAATAAATAAATTTATACTTACCTCTCAAAAGTGTACATCCATCTATACTGCACTGGACCACCATGTAAAGTTTCATACGGTAAATGAACAGGTAAATGCTCATATAGTCAAAGAAACTAGGTGGAAAAAGATTTTCCAACTTGCACAATATAACAGGGATGTCTCTATCCAAACGCTGCATGTCGTCCACTTTAATCATTGAGGCCGTTAAGTCTATGAAAAATAGACTCAATTCTGTGATGTCACACCATACATGCTTCGGAAGTGAGTACCAAAAGGCAATCGGTAGCAACCGCTGCATAAAAACATGACAGTCATGACTCTTCATCAGACCGATCTTCCCAGTTTCTGGCTCAAACGACCTACCCATGTTGGACACGTAATTGTCCGGAAAGCGCAGTTCCTTCACCCATTAACATAATTTTTTCTTGTCTTCTCTGGAAATTTGATAACATGCTTATGGAAACTCACGTGGTCGTCGACCACTGGACAGACTAGGACGAGAACAGAACTTACTTAACTCTTCTCTGGATTTTGCAGTGTCTTTGGTCTTGCCTTCTGTATTCAAAATCGTGTGGAACAAGTTATCAAACACATTCTTCTCTATATGCATCACATCCAAGTTGTGTCTAATCAATAATTTACTCCAATAAGGCAAGTCCCAAAATATGCTCCTCTTCTTCCAACCTCCTCGGATCCGTTTATTGTGTTCCATTGCGTGCTTCTAAGTCATTTTCCACAAGTCAGTTACTGTAACTTCTCTCAACAACGAATCACCTAACATAAAATGCATATTGTTAAACTAAATACATCAAACTCTTAGAATAATTAAGTACTGGTTAAAATATAAATAATGTATAAATACCTGTTCGAACTCGTGTCCTTGGACGCTTTACAGGATGTTTACCCTTTAGAAAATTCTTTTTGTCCCTCCAAAAGGCATGATCATCATATAGAAACCTCCTGTGGTTGTCGAACCATGATATCTTTTTACTCTTTGGAAGATAAAATGCTTCAGACTCATCCATGCAGTACGGGCACGCTAGTCTTCCAGCAGTCGACCACCCAGATAACATAGAATATGCTGGAAAGTCGCTGATGGTCCATAAAACAGCAGCCCGTAACGTGAAGTTTTCCTTTCGGTACACATCGTACGTCTCTACTCCCAAATGCCACAAATATAACAACTCTTTAATCAACGGCAGAAGGTAGACATCCATTTTATGCTTCGGGTTGTGAGGACCAACCACCAACACAGTGAGAAATATGTGTTGAGGCTTCATGCACAACCAAGGGGGTAGATTGTATGGAGTCAACAAAACAGGCCACAAAGAATACTTCTTCCCGTGCATATCGAATGGAGCAAATCCGTCTCTGCGCACAAACCAAGTCTCACATTTCGCTTCTCACTCACAAAATCTGGGAACTCTCTATCAAGATGTCTCCACGCATTATAGTCTGCAGGATGACGCATCTCTCCGGAATTCTGATCAAAACACTCCTCAGCATGATATGCCATGTCTTTTGCAGTGGCACTCGACTAATATAACCTCTCTAGACGAGGAGTGATGGGAAGATAATACATCGACTTGAAAGCTGTCTTCTTCCTACGATCAGAGGGTTTGAACCTAGGGTGGCTGCACATCGTGCACTGATTAATGCTCTCGTCGTCGCCCGAACAGCATGCAACCATTGGTACAACAATCAATCTTCTCAAATAGTAAACCCATATCCTTCAACATCCTCTTACTTTGATAGAAATTTTCTGGCACTGTGTTCTCTTTAGGTAGGGCCCGTTTAAACAACTTTGTGAATTGATTGTAGACTTTCTGACTCACTTTGCCTTCAGTTTTGATGGACAACATCTGAGCGTTGAATGACAACTGAGTCTCAGTATCACAACCAGGAAACAATTTTTGATCGACAGATTTGAGCATCTCGAAAAATTTCTTTGAACAGGGATTTGGTTCCTCCTCCATGGCTGTGTGGTGAACACCCAAACCAGACTCATCAATCATCGTATGATACCATTGGAATTCGTCTAGCTCATCCAATGGTGTAGACGGGTCGCAGCTCGAACCACCAATCTCAAATCTCTCACCTCCACAACTACTCAACTGATCATAGAAGGCAATCACTGTTTCCAAATTATAATTCCACCTGTCTTCGCCATGTCCGGTCCAATTATAATAAAATGGAGCAAAACCGAACCTCACAAGATGAGTTTTAACCTCATCTATGCTCAAAAATCTTCTATTACTGCATTTTCTGCCTGAACAAGGACATCTAATCCGGCCACAACTATCCATGCAATTTGGTTTACTACAGGCAAACGTAATAAACTCATCAAGTTTCTCGCAAAATTCATAATTCATATTTTCTTGTATCAAACGAGGCATTTCATACATCCAACGACGATCAGGGAGTTCCATCTGATACAAATTAAAAATAAATCACATATAAATTATAAAAAAATTCGGCAGAGTTTCGACTATAAAAAAACATATCCAATTTTTTTAAACAAAAATCAACTATAATCAATTACAATAATTATTCACATTATCAATTCTAATACATGAATATTATAAATTCTAAAATTTAATTAGTCACATGAAGAACACTTATAAAACATATATAATACACAAAATTAAAAATTAAACTGTAAAATTGAAAAAACGTACGGTGAATTAGAAGCAACGAGTACAATATAATAATAGACCTCCACAATTGCCACCAACACGTTGAAACAATGCTCGTTTGAATTTGGGAGATTTTTTTGGGGTGGGAGTGGGGTATTTTCCCCGAAAATACTGAAGAAAATAGAACCTGGTTCTGTTCTTTAATCGTGTTTTAGCGACCGCCATTTTTAAATTAGCGACCGCTTTGGCGGTCGCAAAATTGTAAAATTAAATGGAGCCAACTACCCTAAACCGGATACTACTTTAGCGACCGCCAAAAAGCGGTCGCTAAATTAATGTTTATATTTGCGACCGCCAAAAAGAGGTCGCTAATATTCAAAAAACAAACCGGTTCTAATTTTCTGGGTTGCCATGTACGGGTTTAAATTTTAGCGACCGCTATTTGGCGGTCGCAAATTACATTACTAATATGTTTGCTACTGCTTTTGGCGGTAGCAAAATGTTAAATTGATTTAGCAACCGCTAGCGGTCGTTAATTTTCCAAACTTTACCAAAACACCATGGCGGTCGCAAAAGCGGTCACTATTTGATATTTTAGCGACCGCTTTATAGGCGGTCGCTAAAAAGTGGTCGCTAAAACCAATTTTTTTTTGTAGTGTGTAGCACTCCATATGATCTTTTGAGACACACTACATCCGGAAGAACAAATATGAAACATTTACACCTTGTTAGAAAAGTTACGCAACTTATTTTCATGGACTTCTCTTCGTTTTAAAACTTTCAATAAGCTGGAGAAGCCTATAACTTAGGGCAAGGGCAGACCTTCCTCTCCGATTTACCTCCTGGTACAGTATGGAAAAAATTTAACAAGTGAGTGGTTCTCAGTCTTGATTGAGGATGAGAATTACGAACGATATTGCACCTCGCGAGGGTCGAAGGTAAGGGCTGTCAGAATTGCTAACACTCCGCTATTCCTTCTCTTGTGGAATCCTATTCATTTAAACTTCCCAAAGCCATCACCATGACATGACACCATTATCTCAAACGGAAATACATTGTTCCATATTTATGAACGCATTTTAAAGATTATATAAGGGAAAATTACAAAATGATTCACAAAATTGACACAAATTACAAATAGATTTCTGTGCAGAAAAAAATATTCTTCTGTGCAGGAAAAAATTATACTTCTGTGCAGAAATTGTGAACCAATTTATAAATATAGCAACTTTTTGGAACCAATATGTAAGTTACCCATTATATAAATATGTGAGAAAATATTTTTTTTTATCCTTTTAAGTTTTATTGACTTTATTTTTAGTCCTATTATCTTTGACTTTTATTTTTAGTCCTATAACTTTTAAATAAAAATAGTCTTAAAATTGGCTATTGAAGGTTACCCTTTCATTTTCAGCTAATGTGACTTTTTTTTTTCCAAACTGTCACCGCAAGCGTAACCTACAACAGTCGATTTGAGGACTTATAAATTAGTTTTTTTTAAAGTTATAGGAAGAAAGACGAAATTCAAAAGTGAATAGGACCAAAAATAAATTAAGTCAACAAACTAAAAGGAGAAAAAATTCTATTTTTCCTAAATATGTTTTAATGATACCTAAATGAGGAGAATAATGACATGTATTAGAGACGTGCATGGTTAGAGTTTTCATTTTATTAAATTAAAGACTTGGATTTGTTACACACTTAGGTGACACGTGCACTCAACTCACATCTCTTATTTTCGGTAACATAATTATCTAGCCAAAGTATTTAGAAGCCTATTCTATAGGTAACATATTTTTCATGCAAAGCTAGACCAATAAAATATTTCTATAGCCTATTCTATAGGTAAAATATTTTTCATGCTGCTGATGAAAAATTGGAACCTCTGTGGTTCACCTACTTTTTTTCATCATAATGCATAATGTTTCTACTGCAATGAACAAAGGATTGGTGGGAGGGGATGTTATTTTCTCTTGTCACAGTTTGTTTGCAATTTAAATTGTTTGGATGGGCTGTCACTGATAAAGACCAACGTTGTCGCAGCAGAAAAACATTCAATAATTCGTTTGTGTCATTTAACACGGAACTATATACATATGCTTCATCATCGGATCAACTACACATTTTTCATATATAAATGTAGTTGTGTCATTTAATATCGAACTACTTATTCCATAAAAAAATATACATATTTTTTAAATAAACATGAATATATTTTTGCCCATGTATTTGGAGAATTTTTCAATTTTCATCATTTGGTTAGAAATTAATCAAAACTAGCAAAATATGTCTTAGAAACTTCATGTACCTATAAAAGGATGTTTGATATCTATTTATAACTGGGTCCCTATAAAAGCAAAAAATCTTGTTTTTATATTTAATCTACAGCCCTGAGTAAAACAAAATTAAAAATATGGGCTGAAGCTTCTAGAATTCATACGGTAAATGCATTCCAATCTTATTTAAGGAGGGCGAAAACCCTAATATTTCAACAAACTAGCGCCTCCCTTCCCATTGCACCTTCTAAATTCCACGCCCTTATTCGTTGCCTCTCTGTATAAAGAGGTGAAAACCCTAATATTTGTCAACGACACAAGCGCCTCTCTTCTTCACTTTGACTGAGTCTTTATGCTGGAGAGTGAGGTACATCTCTCTTTTAATTTTGTTTTTTCTTTTGATTTCTAATAATTGATTTGAATATAATGGTTTTCTTTTAATTTGTTTGCAATTCGATGAAATTGGGGCTCTTTAGTTTCCAGATCTGGTTAATAGATTCCTGATCTTAGTGTGTAGATATTGCTAAACCGATTCATAAGAGGAAACAAGGGTTTATTTTTCATTTGATTTGTACTCATGATTAGGATTGTTTGGTGCAATGTTTATTTTATTGAGTAAATTTGAATTTTTAGATCCCCAATACGATAGGTTAATTATATCGAAGCTAATTGAATATAATGATTTTTGTTATATATGGGTGCAGAAGGTGTTGAATATAATGCTTGCAGTTCACTCAAGGCGAGAAGGTGTTCCTAAGGGTATCACCCACGAAGGGAATTATTAGGTTTGACATAAAGGGTAAACTTAGACCAAGGTATATTGGTCCTTTCGAGATTTTGGAACATGTAGGTGATCTAGCTTATCGGCTCGCTTTACCTCCAGCAATTGCATCCGTACATGATGTTTTCCATGTATCCATGTTAAGGAAGTATGTGCATGACCCTAGTCACGTTGTCAACTATACAACTATGGAGATCAATAGAGATATGACGTATGAGGAAGTGCCCGAGGTCATTCTAGCAAGAAAGATACAAAATCTTCGTAACAAAGATGTGGTTCTCGTCAAAGTGCAATGGAGTCGACATGGGATAAATGAAGCCACATGGGAGCGAGAAGATGAGTTACAAGCGAAATACCTCGATTTCTTCCCACGTGGTGAGTTTTAAATTTTGAGGATGAAATTATTTTTAGTGGGGTAGAATGTAACAGCCCTGTTACTTTCTTAATTTAAAAACGGTTAACAACACTACAATCAGGTTTTTACTAATAGTTAAAGAGTTAACAGCACCACAATCAGGTTTTTACTACCCAAATTTAAGTAACAAACAGTTTCTTTCGGTTTCACAGTAGCCTAATAAACATTATGGCAGTTTTATTTTCAAATGCATGTGTAACAGCCATCTATTCCTGATTGTCATGACCTACAATCTCTTCATATTCAATCTATCTCCCTAATTTCTCTTACATTTTTATTCTGCAAACATCAGACCTTATTGGCAGCCTAGAAACACAACTTTTTTCTTAGCATATTATTTGTTCTAATCATCGTATCAACAAGCTTGTTACTGCGTGACTTTGGATCCTTTCCTTCAAGTGAATTCGGTAACTATCTTTCTTCTATTACAACAGCTTTGCTCATCTTTTATATCAATGCTTTTTGCTTCGTTCATAGATCAAATCTTGTTAACATTCATATGATTCGTTACCAACCTATAACTTTCAGCACTAAAACTCGTTCTTAGAGTTGTGTTGAATCTTTCATTTCTTATTCTAGAGTTCGAATAAGGTTAAGATATACTAATTAAGTTTTACGAATATCTAAATGCAAGGCAATGGCAGCCAAGAAGACTAATTCATACGAGGCGTCTACGCATTGTTCCTATCTTATCTTTTGAGGTAGGGTTTCAAGTGCATGGTACTCCACAGTGGTTGGTGGGGTTCTATTGCATTTCTTACTCTTTGTTTAATGTTTTAAATGAATTGATTGAATTGCATACTATGTGAACGTGTTCCATTTTACATGTGATGACAAAGTTTCTACGTGTGGGAATACTAAAGTCTGATGGCTTTGGAAAGGTCCACAAATTCTACGTGTAGGAATACTAGGGTCCTTAAAATGGCCTTGGGAAGGCCCACAACTATTGGCAAAGTATCTATGACAAAGTGGCAAAGTAAATGTGTAATATGTGTGAATGTGTTTGCTATGTTATGTTGATTTGATTAATCATTTGACTTCATTAAATCTTGAGTAACTTGGCTCTATTGAGTGTGCTTGCATGCTCACCCCAATATTAACCCTTTCAGGTTGAATGTTGGAAAGGAGAGGTGTGGTGGTGGGACTCTACCGTGATTGAGAACAAATAATTCACTTAGAAGAACTAGATTTATCAACTACTTCAAGCTATGTTTAGTTAAGCTTTTTCATTGAAGGTTTTTTATGATGATTGTGGATGAGTTGGTCTTAGAGTTATTCGGATTTTGGTTATCTTTGTTTTTCTTCAAGAGGATTTTGGATTGTTAGCCGTTGTGTCCCTAATTTTTACCGTTGGAGTTCGTTATTTCTTATTTA
>JAPKLY010004713.1:0-13962 GCA_026898435.1 Prunella vulgaris
CGCACAGCTGCTGTCCTTTGCATTCACCGGAATTCCGCTCCATCCGCCTCTGCTCGCAACCACAGCCGTCGCAAATCTGCCATCGTCGCCGGACGGTTACCCCTCGCTCTGCCTCACGCTGGAAGCAGCAAATCCACTCGTCGCCGATTGAAGCTCGTCCCACCTTCAATCGCAACCGTCAGCCGTACACAACCAGCGCACCACCACAACAGAAACCGCCGCGCTCGACGAAGAAGAAGATGAGGTCAGATAATTCACAGCATAGTTCGGGTTTTAATTGTACAGCCATTTTCTTAATTAAATTGAAAGCCCAATTCATTTGTTTAATTGGTCCATTTGTTGAGGGATTATTAGTATATCTTGGAAGGGTTTTTCACGGAGGAGATATCACGCTTTAGAATAGAGTAGGTTATAAGAGGCAGTAGGATAGAACAAACAATAGGGATTAATTTTTATGTTGAATATTGCATTTATTTTTTTAATGAATTGATGTTACTTTGAAGTTCTATTCAGTTTAATGCACATGATTTACGTCATTTTGAATATTTTATCCGTGCTTTTAAGTCTAATATGCCTATTGTCTCATTTATTCCTATTCACCCATTAGTTATGAGTTAAGCCCTTTTGCTTTGGGTGAAGAAAATTATGTGTTGATTTTAGTAATATCTTTTAACTCTTGAGTCAATGGATTTTGTTGAGTTAATGTCTGCAATTAGTTACTGATTTTACTTAGGAATTTATTATTTGAGATTAATATCGGAGTCCTAATCACAACATACGAGAGTTGAGTGAGAAGTGTGAAAATATTAATTAGATAATAATAAATCCTAAGTTAAGGGTTAAGGTTCCTATGACATTGAGAGATGCTTAGTTACTGAGAACAAAACAATTAAGGGTATTGAGGTGTAAATGAGAGTTTATATTCTGATAAGGTATTATGTCTGGTCACTTCTCAGATGAAATTGATGATAGAGCTTTTAGGAGTTTGCTATTATTGTTACATAATAAAATTCACCCGAAGCGTGTCATCACTCCTGCACGTTTTAGTTTAGGTTATTATTTTCGTATTCTTGATTCATTTTAATTTCTGCTTCATTTTGTAGTTAGTTAGAAACCAAATTTGCAATTTCATTCTTGTTTATTTAATTCCAAAACTCGCACGCATCTTAGGATTAGATTGTCTCATTGCTTCCCGTTGATTCGATATTTATAACTTGGTCAGCTTACCACTACACGATCCTATACACTTGTAGGAAAGTTGATGGAGATGAGATCAATCTCGTTTACTTGTGAACATATTTGGAGGATCGAGAACATTAGGAATATTACATTTGTTTATTCTATTTTCTTGTTATTTAATTTAATTAGATTAAATTTATAATTATATTTAGCAGGTTATTTGCTATTTAATATTGAGATGTAATTCATTGTTAGAGAGTTTATGAATGAATTAGAAAAGAATTGAGTTTTCCCATTTATCGTGTTATTATCGTTCTTAATCTGGTATTCAAGATGAATCAACGGAGTTAAAACGTTAATCACGTTTTATGTAATCTTCTGGGTATTCACAGAATCAACAGATTATTATATTTGTTCGTGCTTCCGCCTGCATCAAAAGTGCATTTGTGTGCGAACACAAATTGCTAGTCATGGGTGAAGAAGCTGAATGGCTTCGTAATTTTTTGGAAGACATTCCTTGTTGGAATAAACAAATACCATCAGTAATTATACATTGTGATTGTCAAGCTACCATTGGTAGAGCTTCGAACAGTATGTATAACGGAAAGTCAAGACATATACGTCGTCGACACAACACCATTAGACACTTGATCTAGACTGGAATAATAACCATTGACTATATACGGTCAAAGGATAATATAGCGGATCCACTCAAGAAAGGAATACATCAAGATCAAATGAACAGGTTTATAGAAGGAATGAGTCTAAAACCCACAATGTCAAAACTGAAATAGTGGTAACCCAACCTTGATGAATGGAGATCCCAGGAACTTGGTTCAATGGGAAACTAAACTGTTTATGTTGGTGTTAAAACACTTGAAAATAATGACTATTCCTGACAACATGATGTCAATTATTGAAAAACCCGTGAGACGTGGTGCAGGCTAAGTTTTTAACTTTTAATGATTCCTAAAGTCTATAAGAGACTGAGTAGAGCGGGATACTCGAAAGGAGATCAACTATATAAATGAGAAGTGATGACCGCTTCGACCAAGCATTTATGAAAACAAATGATGTCCAAGGCCAAAGCAGATAAAAATGCGAGAACGAATCAGAGTCTGGGCTACATTGTGTCTGCATTATTGACTAGACATACACAATGGAGGATTAGTTCAAGGCATTGCGTCCACTAAGCCGCCAGTATGTTCGATAGTGTCTGACTTTGGAAAGTTCAAAGTCACAAACAACTTTTCAAATGCTTTGGAGCTTCAATTGAGTTGAGAGATAGTTCTGCATCTTTTTAGATGCACTTCTCGCTCATGTGGAGGATTGTAGGAAATTGGGTTTTAAAACCTCATGTTTAACCAATATATTAAGGGTGTGTTTACTTTGATTGATAATGTTGGATAAGGATTACATATCTAACATTATTAATTATTTACTTTAAGTGATATTTTTTTAAATTAAATCCCTTGACCCGGGGATAACCCGAAAATTTTCATAACCGCTTAGATTATAAATCACACCAAAATAGGTGTTATAAGATATTTAATTATGGGATGAGACGAGTAATTACAAAACTACCCTTATTTTATAACAATTTTTCTTATTCTTTTCGTCCCATTAAACCCTTCATTTATACCCTTCACATTAAATCCTTCATTCACACCCTTCATTCACATGAATACACGATCAAGTCGCTCTTGTTGCAGCTATCAAATTTCTTGTCAAGATTGGAGCGGCTAATTTTTTGTTACGAGTGGCAAAAGAGGTGATTATTTGCTTAAAAAGAGTTTTCTATATTCGGTTCATTTTCTTTCTATAAGGAGATGGGTTCCGATCAAAGTGAATTTTTTTCGATTAATTTGCAGATCGTTGATCTGTATATTGTGTTCCCATTGCCTTGCTATAATCCAAGTTTGATTTCAATGTAATATAATTTAGCGAGGAATATCTTTTCCAATTCGAGATTCTATCTCCTGATTTCATCCTCTAAATTATAAAGTTCAAGACGCACAAGTTCCGATCTGTTTCCTGATTTCATCCTCTAAATTATCTTGGGCGGCGAGTTCCGATATGTTTCCATCGTACGACAGTGTACGATTGAAATCTATCGGAACAAATTCAGGCGTTGTTCTTGCGGCGAGAGAATCAACGGCAGAGAGCAGTGGTACGTCGCGCGGTCGCGACTCCGGCGTGAATTAGCGACGACGGTTGCTTTGAAACAGAGACAGTGGATGCGGTTCTCCGGTGTCGATTTCTGCAGACGGAGTGTTGTAGGTGATCGGGATTTGGCAAAATTCAGAGGGTGGAGTGTGTGACTGAACGACGACGAGGGCTTCCGGCTCGTTTGAGGTGGCGACGACAATTGTATGTTGTTGGCGATTTCCGCTGCGCGACCGGACGGTGGAGTGGAGTCGCTGGGGGAGTGGTTGTAGGTGTGGTGGAATATGTGAGGTGAGGTGTGGTTTCCTGGGGTAGTATAGCTTCTGCTTCTCACAGAGTGAATAAGGCATGGGTGAGACTGAGTGAAAACATGGGCAGATGGCACCTGTGTTTGCTTAAAGCTCTTTATTCTATCTCTAGCTTTTAGCATTCTTGAAGGTAGATAGAATTTTTGAGGAATTTGGATGGGAGCAATATCTTCTTGAGATTTTGTTGCTCTCGTGATTTCAGATGAAGGGACTATTGGGGCAGAAAATAGAGATGAACATCCATTTCTGATTTTCGAGAAGTATAAAGTTTAATTTATTTGACAAAAAAAAAAAAAAAAGGATATTTTAGTCAATAATTTTTTTTTATATATTTATTTAATATTAATTTAAAAGTTTAATAATATTACATACATCAAAGTAAACAAAAAAATAAAATTAAAAAACTACTTTTAACTTCTTATTTTATCCCATCTAATCATATCAGATATAATTTTTATTTTCAAAGTAAACGGACCCTAAAAGATTAAATGTTCTAATTTTAGAAATTAAACATGTTAAAATGTTCTACTCACGGAGTAGATAATCATGATATATTGGAAATCTCAGAACTGAATTTCGGTGAGTAAAAAATTATTTTGTGAGAAATGGAGAGACACACTTTTAGTATGGGAGTGGGAACAAGCAAGACCCACTTGCTTGTCCCACATGGAAAGTTACCAAATTTTCCATAAAGAATATATGTAGTAACTTGACATTGTCTTACAAATAAAGTGTTTGAAGACTCTCTCCTATGCACCACGCACGCGCGTGCGTCGCCGGCCCGGCTCGGTTCGTGGTAATTGGGCTTTGGGTGGGCTTTGGTGGCCAATCTATTTTTCTGGAGACCTAAAATTGGATCATTTATTTTTGGGCCCAATTATTTAAATAATTAAGTGAGGCCCAAGTGTTAAAGCGTGTGATGGTTCACAACATTCTTGATATTTATGAACATGATGTTGATTAGAGTAGTGATCACTTCTCACTGCACTTCCATAGCAAATTAACATATCTACAATTACTTATAACTCAATGATGTTTTTTTCCCTTCACTTTTTGCCGAATTTAATCATTAACAAAAACAAAAATTGTCATCCACATGTATGAAAATAAATGAGAAGGCTAATAGAAGTTATTGGAGGGGATGGTTTTCAACCTCCACGTCAAATGAAGTTTTTAATTTAGATATGATGAAGCTTACATGTAACAGCACATAAATGTCAATTAAATAGGAGCCATACTTTGACCAAACTGATGGACATTTCTAGAGTCAAACTGCAGTGAGTCTTCCCTATAAAATGGTTGATCTATCAAATCAATGAGCTCGTGTGAGACTATATATGATGAAGTGGTATAGACGATCATTTGACTCTTGGAGTTGACAGCGACCAGCTGCGCCTCCAGCACCATCGCTACGCCAAGGAATTACCGTATGAGACAAATTTCCAATGCTATTTAATTTGTACTCCAAAGGAATGACATTACTCCAAAGGAGAAGTTTTTGTCTATAGTAGTTGTCAATAGCTACACACATAGCTTCAATGTGCAGCTTTCTGAGTCGTAAACCACAATTTGACAGATTCGCCTACGACTACGTGGCTTCATTGTAGCTCTAACACAAACAATCTTGTAATACTGTGGGATCAAAAGCTAAGTTAAGTCCCAAAATATTAGTCTTGTCATTACGGGTATTCGGTATTCCGTTAGCTATTCAAATAATAGCCACGAGACTAAAATATAATGGAGTAGGCGAACTATACCTGACAAAGGAGACGCAGCTTTATTGCTTACAAAGGTGCATTTGACAAGCATTCAACAAAAACAAAACTAATAAAAAAAAGGGAGAAATCAATACAAGTTTATTCAATTGATAAGAAGATTGAAAAGGAGATGCAGGCAGCTTTGTTGCTACCAATGTGCATTTAACAAGCATTCAAGAAAAACAAAACAAATCAATCAAAAAACAGATAAACCAACACAAGTATATTTAATTGAAAAGGAAATCAAACTGGAGCTAGAGTTTGATGAAACACATGAATACTTTCTTCCTCATCCTGTACTTGTAAACTTAGAAGCTCATTGTAAGTTTTTTCAAGAAAACTATAGGCCATAATCTTTTTAGGAGGGAGGACTACAATCAACAGAGTGCTCGTCCGCGGGACAAATCTCAACAGCATAACACAAGACCATTGTACAAAAGGAGGGAGTCTATCCTCGTACTTCAACAACCATTTATCATTCTCTAATTCCCACAAGAACGCCGAATGCCCTGAGTGGACAGAGTGTAGCATACAAGCCTTCCAGGTTTCATTCTCTGAGTCGAAAACCTCCATCTTGTACGTCTGGGTATGAATGGACCGAATGCAAACAACCTTGTAATGAAGAGACTTGCAAGGATCAAACACTAAATCAATCATCCTAACCAAATAGGAGGAGTTGGTGAGAGAGAAACATATTTTTCTTGATTGCCTTGTGATGGGATTGCAAACATGGAAATAATTATCACTGCACCTATACAGAATCACCAAACCATTGCAAGAGCTTACGATTTGGCTATATCTGGGAATGTTGATGCTAAAAGGAATTAGCGTCGTCGGCTCGGTGTTTAGGTTGAAGTGGCAAAAGCCCGGTTCTACTGTCCTGAAGATGATGCACGCCGGAAGTGATTGGAGGAGATGAGGGAGAGCCACTGTTTGCACACTGCTTGGAATTTGGTTACTGATTTTATTGGCAGGCGGAGAAGGATTTCCATGCAAACATCCTCATCAAAGGCGGCGTCGTGCAACCGCGGAGCTTTTCCAGTGGCAACAACTCTGCCTACGGTGGATGACAGAGCTACTTCCCTCTCCAAATTCATGAGAGAAGAATTGAGAGTTGTATAAGGCATTGATAATTTTTCGCAAAATATACAATGAATCTGTAATTGAGATTAGTAGAATTCAAATTCAATTACATATGACTTGATCTAATAGAGATCATAAATTATTCTTATATAAATATGAAATAATTAATTATTCATCTAATTTATATTAACTTTGATTTTAGACTCTTTGTGAATATGTCAGCCAGCTGTAGATGAGAAGGAACAAAACTAGCGTTGAGCTTGCCTGTTAAGACTAACTCACGAACAAAATGATAATCCAGATCAATGTGTTTGACCTGTTTGTGTACAACAGGATTTTGACTAAAAAAGATAGAGCTTTTGTTGTCTGAAAATAAAGTCGGTCGACAAGGAAGAGCGGGGAGCTCCTTAAGAAGGTTAGTAATCCAAACTAACTCAGCTGCTACATTCGCCATTGCCGGATGCTTAGACTCACAACTACAACGGGCTACTGTAGGTTGCTTCTTGACACTCCAATTAAGAGACTAAATTACCCGCTGAAAAATAGAGTACCATACGTAGAACGTCGAGTCTCAATACATCGGGCCAATCAAACTTTTACATATGATGAAGCTTATATGTAATAGCACATAAACGTTTCTCTTATCAATTAAGCCATTAATATTATTTTACTGGGGAGGAAGCCAATCATGATACTTCAACAACCACTCAGAATATATAAGCAATGTGCAACTGCTATTGATTAATTTGTCACCGGTGATTGATACCCACTAAAAAATCATACCCATTCAACAACCACCCAGTATAATCATTAATTGTAGCTCTAACACAAACATTAATCTTGTAATACTGTGGGATCAAAAGCTAAGTTATGTCCCAAAATATTAGTTTACTTAACTGTCATTATGAGTAAGAGTACTGATCTTTAATTCTTGATTGCTTAGTTGTAGACAAAGCAACTCTTCAATTTCTGGCTGATAGGATTAATGTAGTAATAGCACACCATTTTCAGGAACTTGCTTAATTGGGGTAATTAGGAATTGGTTAAAATAAAGAAAGTGTGGTTTGGGGTGACGAAGAGTGTGGAGATGAAAGAATTTATTATCGGTTGAGATGAGTGAGTGATAGTCATTGTTTGCATACCGATTTGAATCTGATTAGTGATTTAATTTCGTAGGAAGCAATGCATACAAGGATTTCCATCAACACATCTTCGTTATATATAAGTAATCATTTTGAGAGTAATATAACCAGAATTACTAACAAGGACCAATCGAGTTCATCCCCTCAACATATATACATGTAAAAATTAGTAATTCAAAACAAGCATTATCACAAAACAGAAAAACCAATACAAGTCAAAGAGAAATTAAAATCTTGCATTAATTATATTTGTGCCCATCAATTATGTGTAAATAGTTAAATACCACATTTATATGTATATATAATATTACAAGTTCTCCTATTCCTCATTTATTTTTTCTTATTAACTTTTGCATCATATTTATATATATTTAAAGATTAATTCTTGGGTGCATCTATACACTCAGAATTTTAGGTTAACTTCAATTTAATTTTGACTTAAAAACCAAAATAAAAAATATATTCAAGACAATTTTTTTTTCTTTTTTTGAAAGACATTAATTAATTTAGTCTAGATTGTATATATGTTTTGGGTGATGCCGCATGGATGTCCATTTTTATAATTTTAAAATATTTAGCCTAATAAAATATTTAAACTACATTTAATAAAAAAATTATTAAATAATTTTTTGCAATTCAATTTATATTTGAAATTTAGAATAAACTTATTCTCTCCAGCTTTCTATGTTTTTTCTTTTTCAACATAAAATTATTTCGGAATATTAAAGCTCTCATTATTCAAAAAAAAAAAGAAAAAATACAAATCACGTCCAGTCTGCCTATGATAAAAAGATATAGGAAGAGAGATTACATTTTGTCGCCACCTTCGGCTTCTTCTTTATTTATTGGATGAGCTTCAACTCACTCACGGCGTAATCCATAGATTTAATTGGATTTTTTTTTAAAATAATCTAATTAATTACAACTCTCTAAAATTTTAAATGTAATTAGAATTTTTTTTTTTCTTATTAACATATTCAATATCACATCATCCTCCATTTCTAGAATTTTTTTTCCTTTTTATTTCTGAAAAAATGACAGATAAAAGAAAAAGAGACAAAAAAATATCAGGTTGCATTCAAAGGTTTACACATTGACCTTTTAAACCAAAACAAAAGTTATATTTATTAAAAAATTAAATATCAAGAAATCTAAATTAATAAAATGTGTAACACATGATCTAAAAAAATCACGTTTTAAAAGAAATCTAATTAATTACATAAAATAAATCTAATTAATATAAATATTCATGATTCACGATCTTAAATAAATTCATTATTAACCATCTGAATTTACTAATATTAAAAATAGATTAGTCTTGTATGCACCAGTTACACGATGCAACTCAAGTTCATTTTTAAAAAGTTAAACAGTTTATAATTGAAAAGTTAAACAGTTTAGAGTTTATAGATTTTTACGTCCTGTAACTTTGCACTAGTTTGATTTCAGTCCTCATGGAATATACATTTTGAAATTAGTCCTATAAGTTTAATTTTTTTTTTGAATTTAGTCCTTTTACCTGCTATAGTAGGTAACCTAACAGGTAACTCATGATTTTTTTTTAATTTTCTTTATCTTTTTACTAAACACATGGCATATATATTCAATCACAATTAATTAATAATTAAGCAAACTATAATTAATTTACACGGGGTATTTATATACACACATACATCATATATAGCTATGTATGTATATATCTAGCTTTATAATTAATTAATATTTAGTTAGTTTTTTTTAAAGATATATAATTCCTCTATATATATTATTATATATTAATGTATATGTACACAATATTATATTTTATGTATATCTTAATAAATTTTATGATAAAGCAAAATAATTTAAAAAACAACCTACACATGTCAAATTCTTGAAAATTGTATATGTGTGTTATTTGTTTAATAATTATATAATTAGTATGATTATTATAATTAAATAGTTGTTTAAAATTTAAGTGTAAAATATTAATTAATTATAAAGGTAGATATATACATACATAGCTATATGATGTATGTGTGTATATAAATGTCATGTGTAAATTAATTATAGTTTGCTTAATTATTAATTAATTATGATTGTATATATATATGTCATATGTTTAGTAAAACAAAAAAAAATTAAAAAAATTCATGGGTTACCTATTAGGTTACCTGCTATAGCAGGTAAAAGGACCAAATTAAAAAAAAATGAAACTTATAGGACTAATTTCAAAATGTGTATTCCATGAGGACCAAAATCAAACTAGAGCAAAGTTACGGGCAATGATGAAAATATCGCTATCGCAAGTAATATCGCAACCTTAAATTTACGGAAATATCGATGGATATATCGATATCGCAAAAAAAATAGAAAAATAACGGAAATTTTATTAAAATTTTGGAAATTTAATATGAAATTTTAGGGATTATTATAGCATGTTATTATGCATATGTTTCATTTAAGATGACAAAAAATTGACATGTTTAAAGCAAATAAATAGATAATGGATTATATAATCATTGTCTGACATTAATTAATTAATAATATAATGCATAATACAATAAAAGATGATTTGAATTACATGATACAATACATTTAGTACCAAAATGATGACCTATGTGGTTCAAATATAGAAGATGGAATCTCATCTTTGTCCAAACAATATTGGTACCAACTCATTGCATTAAAATATTCCTGCATATAGTTATGCACATGCCATTCATATGTTTCTCTATCTCTTCCAATTGTTTCACCATAGATTGGATAGTGTGCACTAACCCAATGATTTTGTTGATATGAAAATGGATGCTAAAACACATTTTGAGTATTCCAACCAATTTGTGAACTCGAATATGTGTCAGAAGCATATGAATCTTGAGACATATCACTATGATCAGTGCACATATTCATTGAATCAAAACCGACTGAAAGTGGTTCAATATCAGCACTTGAACTTTCTTCTTGATTCCAAGCATGTCGTCTTATGTATTCCTTTCCAATAGCACCTATCCCTGGACCTCCTGCTCTATTTCCATGGTCCATATTTTGTGTTGCATGAGGAAATCAGCCTTATAAGTTAATGGACTCATTTGGTTTGAAAAATGATCATCCTCGTTATTTCCACCATTTCCATCACCATCATCATTTTCACCATTTCCACCACCACTGTTTCCACCATATATGTATAAAAATAAAACCATGAAAGAATATACAATCACTAAAAAAAAATTATCATTTGAAAATTGTATAAAAATATAAAAAAAGAAAAAATTGCGATTTTTTATGTAGTGCGATATTTTGCAATATATCTGCGATATTTCCCGATTTTCAATTAATTTTGTACTATGAGTGAACCGATATCGATATCGATATCGATATTTTGCGATATATCCACGATACTTTGTAAAAAATACATTGTACCCCAATATCCATATCGCATACTCAAAATTTGCGATATATCCGCGATATTTCGCGATATTTTCATCCTTGGTTACGGGACGTAAAAATCTATAAACTCAACAGTTTATTCCTGAAAAGTTAAACTATGAAAGATACACTTTTCAGTAATAAAATGTTTAACTTCTCAGTTATAAACTGTTTAACTTTTTAAAAATGAACTAGAATTGCACCGTGTAACTGGTGCACATGAGACTTACTCATTAAAAATTTCTAAGTAATTAAGATTTTAGTTTTAATTATAAAAAATTAATTTTAAAATTCTCAAAATAAACATTACAAATTATTCAAATTTTAATTTTTATTACAAAAATCAATGCTTGTATAATTATTAGATTTATTATTTTAAGAATCAAATCATATTCATATCAAATATTAATTTTCACACTGTTTGGAATTTTAATTTATTTTATATTTATATAAGAATAATTTAATCACCGTACATATCTATTTTAATTTCAAAAATTATTTGATTTGTTTAGAAAATTTTGGATATTAGTAGGATAGCTGTATAAATAATGAAGACTAAATCAAACTGATGAGATCTCTGTTAGATTTTAATATCTTTATAATTTATCTCTACCAAGTCATATATATATAAACGAATTCTACTAATCCAAATTTATCAATAGATACCAATTAATTCTTCTCTCATGAATTTGAAGAGAGAAGTAGCTATGTCATCCGGAAAAGCTCCGCCGTTGCTCGACGCCTTTGATGAGAATGTGTGCATGGAAATCCTTCTCCGCCTGCCAATAAAATCAGTAATCGAATTCCAAATAGTGTGCAAACAGTGGCTTTCCCTTATCTCCTCTGATCACTTCCGGCGTCTCCACACCCTCCGCCACCACCAACCCCCGCCGTGTGTCATCCTCAAGACACCAGAACAGAGGTTGTGCCACTTCAATCTAACAATGAAGCCGACGATGATGATTCCTTTTAGCTCTATCAACATTCCCTGCAAAATCTTTAGCTCTAGCAATGGTTTGGTGATTTTGTATAGGTGGAATGATAATTATTTCCACGTTTACAATCCCATCACAAAGCAATCAAGAAAAATATGTTTCGTCTCTCTCACCGACTCCTCCTCCTATTGCGTTAATATACTTCATTTAGTGTTTAATTCCAAATCTCTTCATTACAAGGTTGTTTGCATTTGGGGGCCCAGCGGGGCTCCCATTTCGGATAGGAATGATTACAAGATGGAGGTTTTCGACTCAGAGAAGGGAACATGGAAGGCTGGCATGGACCCAATCACTCTTTCCTCAATATTGCTATTCTTCAGTTGCACATACTACAACAACAGCATCTACGGAATAAATTACACTATAGATGGATATGGATCACTTTACTGCATTGATATTGACAATAATGTGGTAAGGTTTTTCACAAATCCCAGTGTTGGAATGCCTGAAAGAATAGATTATGGAGAATCGATCCAAGAGTGGAATGGTTGTCTCTACTACTCTGCTCTGCTCTACTCTGTCCACTCAGGGCATTCGGCATTTTTGTGGGAATTAGAGGATGATAAGTGGTCGTTGAAGCACGAGGATAGACTCCCTTTTTTGGTACAATGGTCTTATGTTATGCTGTTGAGATTCGTCCCGCAAACGAGCACTCTGTTGATTCTACTCTTCCCTCTTAAAAAGATTATTGTATACAGTTTTCTTGAAAAAACTTACACTGAGCTTCTAAATTTAAAAATAGGGTCTGAGGAAGAAAGTATTCATGTGTTTCATCAAACTCTAGCTCCAGTTTGATTTCCTTTTCAATTTTCTTGTGATCAATTGAATAAACTTGTATTGATTTCTCTGTTTTTTTATTAGTTTTGTTTTTCTTGAATGCTTTGTTGGAAGAAGAGCACTTATTTTAGTGGAGGATTCTAAAATTTTTACTTCTCATTAACAGTAAAATATGGGTATTTATAGATACAAAAATCACACCATTCAAACTATACTCATAATGGTTAATTTTGAAAGACACTTTGAATACATAAAACCAACAATTAATTCTTGGATAAGAATGAATAAAAAAATATTCAATAGTTGGCATTGCAATTTTAATTTTGTGTTATTAAGCGTGCTTCCTTTCTCCTGCAGTGAAGTATTCGATTAAGAGTGTAGGAAAATTTTCAACCTTCTTGACCTTCGTGGTAAGCTTATAACTCCATTATTTCTTTATCTCTTGATTTCGTTATGATCACTGGCCTTTTAGAATGTAACTTGAGTGTCCATGTCCATCGCATGGGCTTAAAAGTTCTGTATGCTTTACAATTACGTTCTCATTCATAAGAACAGCCCATACGATGTCTAGTTTTTTAATTGATGTGATAGTTTCAGAGATCACTCTTCCATGTTCGAAGTTAAGGTTCTGTTTCAGGGATATGGTTGATGCATAGGAAAAACTGTTGCATATATCTCCCAGCTGTTAGCTTCTACTTGGAGAAGCTCAGATAATTTGTCCATGTGCATAATAGACCATCAGAGATTCATTCACTAAAATCAAGAGTTGAAACGGAAGAAGACACCTAAAAGAAGACTTGGAAATTGCCTTGGTGAGCTGTAGTGTGCTATGTTCTTTTTGCAGTCTTTTAATTATAGTCATGTTTATTATCTTTGGTGACAAAAGAATGTGATTGTGCTGCTATATATATTTTACCTTAACTATATGTTTGAATTTAATCTCTTTTAGGAAGTACTCCCTCCGTCCCGTGGGAATTTGCACCCTACGGGACGGCACAGTTTTTAAGAAAAATGTGTTTTATATATAAAGTAGTGGCATACAGGTAAATATGTGTATATGTTTGTGAGTGTGCACGTAAATCAATGTTTCCTTTGTTAGTAGTGTGCAAATTTGTGTGGGACGTCCGAATAAGGAAAGTGTGCAAAT
>JAPKLY010004714.1:0-13960 GCA_026898435.1 Prunella vulgaris
TGTAGGCTCCAGTATCCACTAGCAGTCGGTGTACTCTCGTGTTCATGATATTGACGCTAATAACCAGAGAGTCGTTGTGCGGTGTGAGGACCCCTTCGAGATCTGCTTGTGAGAAAATCAAGTCTACAGTCGGCTTAGCTGATGCTTTTGATCCGGACCCCGTCTCCTGTACTTGATTGACCGCCCGAATTTCTGCTTTCTTTCGTCTTTTTGATGTGGGACGGTCATCCACCATTCCTCCCGCCGAACCAATCTCTTCAATTACAAGGATCTCTCAGTTAGGTTCCAGATGTGTCGGCCTTGCTGGTGGACCTCTCCTTACTTGTCTGTTTGGGGCCCTCTCTTCCTCATCACTACATTCATCATCTGAGGCCTCTTGTCTTGGCTGACGCTGCCTTTTCCCCGGAGCTTTCTTGATGAATTCGACAAGTTTCCCGTCTTCGTAAAATTTCCATAATTATTTCAGAAGGTCCCGGCACTCACTGGTGAAGTGTCCGATACTCTGATGATATGCACAGAACTTATTTAGGTTTAGCTTGCTTCGATCTTGCCTGATCCTCCGGGGTGCGGCTAACATGTCCTGGTCTTTCACAGCTGTGAAGACGTGGTCAATCGTGGTAGTTAACACTTGGTTTAGTTTTTCTTTGTATTCCGCCGTGTCTCCAAATGATTTCAAATTTTTCGGGGCTTTGTAACCACTACCACTGGGCTTTTTCCCATTCTTCTTGTCATCAGCCTCTGAACCCAACTGTTTGGCCATTGCTTCTTGCATTGCAACATATACCCCGGCTTTATGGCGGAACTCGGCGTATGTACTAGGACAAGCTAGATACATCTCTTTCCATAAGTCTGTTCCTTTACGCAGTCCCGCCATGACCGCCACAACCTTTGTGTCATCGCTGACCGACTCACCTTCTAAAAGGATCTTGTCGAAGTGTTCTAAGTACTGTTGATCGGTCTCTTCGGTCCCTTGTGAAATATTGGCCAGCCTATGCTTTTGTGTCAGATATGTTCCGAATCCCAAAAAGTGGGACAGGAATTCCCGGGTCAACTGCCCAAACGATTGAATTGATCCGGTTGTCAAGGCCGAGAACCATCTGTGTGCACGGTCTCCAAGAGTTAAGGGAAAGTTCCGGCATTGTGTTGCGTCTGATGCCCCCATTGAGATCATGTAATCGGCATATTTTGATATGTGAACCTTGCGGTCAGACTTTCCCTCGTACAATACTAATGAGGGAAACTGTATCTTCTTCTGGATGAGTGCTGTAAGGATAACTGATGACAGTGGTGAAATTGGAAGTGACGTGTACGTCTCAACCTTGTCTTTGATGGCCACCTGGTGTTGTAAGTCCTCCACAGCTTTCTTCAATTTTTCTATTTCTAGAACTGACGAGCCCCGGGATGATCCCCCTCCTCGAAGCTGTTCCGGGTGCACCTCATGATGACGTGCTGCCCCCGGCAGTCCCTCACTTTGGGCGATCTCTCGGTGCGGTCGATGGAGGTTACTCGCGGCATTGGGTCCTAACCTCTCGGACGCTCGTCTTCTCAATCTTTCTTGTACAGGCCTGCGTTGATGTCAAACATCAGACTCGCAAGGCCCTTGATGGTGCTAATGTTCTGACCTTCTACCTTCTGAGTGATGGCTTTGGTTACTGCGTCTATCACCTTGTGACCCGTCAAGACGCTCAGGTTGATCATTTGCTCGGCCAGCTGGTCGCCCAGCTGGTCGCTGGTTTGAGCGTTGGGATTGTGGTCCGAGGCGATCAGACATTTTCTGTTTGCCTCTTGAGTTTTCTGGCACGACATGTCCACTACTAGCTTCTTCCTCCTGAGCGTGGTAGCTTGTTCGGGTCTCATGTCTCGTCTCAGTCTGGGCAACTTGAATCACTGGTTGACAAGCCACCACGAGCTGTTGTCTTTGCATCTGTTTGAGGGTAGCCATTGCCCACTCAATGTCTTCGGGAGTTCGAACCATTGATTCGATCGTGGCTTCAATTTGGGGTCTCTCCGGGGTCGCCATTAACGCCGGGGTTCGGGCTTGTTCCGTCTGACGGTGTCCGAATGGTCCCTTTCCTTTCCACCTTCGGCTCGTCGAAGTGGTGTGGGATTCGTCGTGGGGGTCATCATATGTGCGTCTCGTCATATTTTCGAATAAGAATTTCGGGTTTTGAGAATAAATTCCTAAGAAATCTTTTCTAGCTTGTATTTTTTAGAATAAAAACTATTCTCAAAAGTACTCACAATTGAAGATATTCTATAGAATTTATCAAAATTCGAATGGTGTTCTTGGCGTTCTTGAAGAAATGAAGAATAATTACCGAATTCTTTGATCAACGAAGGTTCGGACCCTTCTTTTAGCGCCAAATTGTTGAGCAATTTATATAACTGTAGGATTTATGTGGCTAATTATACTTATGAAATCACTCAAACAATAATCAAAAGATATTAATTGGATTTATAATATGATTTAGTAGTTGAAATGTAGAGAGAGAAATTGTGTAATGTATCTCTTGTATTTTGGAAATCAGATCCTTACAAATGAGGTGTTTTTACATATTTATACCTTTTTTAAGGGTGAGGTGGCGCCCACTTAAGCCATATGGCTTCTGGTGGTGACAAGTGTCCTCCACTTGTCACCCCCTGAATGTTCCACCCCACTAACTCTAGCCTAAATGATCCGAACCCTTCTTACAGGTTCCTTAGACATCTCGTGTCTTCTTTCCTTCGAGGAAGGGACGAGTATTGGGGCGAGCAAAGGTGCGAGCAAATGGGCGAGCACCTTAGGCTTATCTTCTTGGCTTGCTTCTTTGCCACATCCAGGCTGAGGGCGAGTATATAGGCGACCAGCTGGGCGAGCAGCCTAGTCTTGGCTTCATGGGCTTGTTGCTTCGTCATGTTCGGAGCTTCGGGCGATCAAGTGGTGAGCAGTCCAGCGAGCATTGAGGCGAGCAACTGGGGATTGGCCATGTAGGCTTGTTACTTCGACACCTCTGGGCTCTGGTGAGCATGTGGGCGAGCACCTTGGCGAGCATGTGGGCGAGCAGCTTACTCATTCCTGCTTGTTTATACTTTGGTTATTCTCTAATCCTCAAGCTTAGAACCTTTTATCAACAACTAAATCATAAGATTATTGTTTGGTAGAATTAATCCGACATAACAGGCCACATCAACACGCGATTAGTAAATTCTATCAACAAACATATGTAACTTTTCAGTAGTATTTTGTGTAACTTTAAAAAAATGAACTTGGGTTGCACCGTGTAATTGGTGCATACAAGACTAATTCAAAAACACATATACTTCTAAAAAAATATCGAGTAATAACCACTAATATTAAAAAATTGGCACTCCATTTGATGAATTTTAATTTCGTCTTATTTTGTTATCACTTATATTCCTTTAAATGTTTTTTTTAATTATCCTCTGCTTTTAATTATTCAGATATTGATTAAAGGGACATTTACAAAATGATATATTTTAAACATATTTTTAAATTGATACAATATAAAAATTATCAATTTAAAAATAATAAAAATTATTAATGTGACATGAAAAACTATTATCATTTTGTATCAAAACTATGTTGACTAAATAAAACTTTATCTTAACTTTTTTGTTTGAAAAAAATATAATTGAAGAATTGTGTAGTGAGAAGTAATCAATTTTTAAATTTTAAAAGAGGGAATGAACTGATTTTCTGCAACTGAAGAATATATTTAAAGGATAATTTTATCTTTTAAATTTTATTTTAAAAATGAAGAATAAAACGACAGTGAAATACTCAAATATGGAGCGAGAATATCTCACCAAAAAAAAATATAAAAGCAATTGCTGGCGCGGGCTCACACTGCAGCCAATTCCATTCGCGCTGTGGCCCACACTGCGGCCAATTCCATTCGCGCTGTGGCTCACGTGCCCATCATTAGAGCTGGCAAACGGGCCGGGCCGGGCCGGCCCAACCCAGCCCACCGGGCCAACTGATGTTCACTGGTCGGGCTGGGCTGGCCCATTTTTCAGTCGGGCCTATAAAAATTGAGCCCAGGCCAGCCCAGCCCAATCTAGCCCACGGGCCAGCCCGGCCCATTTTTCTAAAATAATAATTTTAAAAATTATACTATAATCACTGTTAACTTATACTTTTACAATCCACAAACCAACAACACAAACATAAAATAGAACTAAAACCACAAATTCAAACATAAATTAAAAAAGAAATAAAGATCATTACTCATAGTCATAGTGTCCTAATATAATAAAAGCAGTTCATAAGTAGAGAAGAGGGGGAGTCGTGTGTTCCAATATTTAAAATTAGGAAACTAGGGTTTGTTGAATTATGAGGTGTATTAAAAAATGAAAACAGTACACGCCAAAGCTCAAAAGTCTTAAAATCCATTATTTTTAATTCCATTATTTTAAAATAAATCTAATTATATTATTTTAAAATAAATTTTATTTCACCGGGCTAAACGGGCTAGCCCGCGGCCCACCGGGCCAAACGGGCCGGGCCAAAATGGCCCGATTTTTTTCGGGCCACTATTTTCCCGGCCCATCCCAGCCCATACGTCGGGTAGGCCGGGCCGAAATTGCCAGCTCTACCCATCATCAGGCTGGCGTTCCCACACCCTCTCTTTTCCCACTTTCTCTTATACTACTCTCTCTGCCCCATAAAAATTTGTACATTTTTTTTATTTGGACGTCCCATATAAATTTACACACTAATAAAAAAAACATTAATTTAGATGCACACTCACAAACGTATACACATATTTATCCATATACCACTATTTTATATATCAAACACATTTTTCTTAAAAAATATGTCGTCCCGTAGAATGCAAATTTCTACGGGATTGAGGGAGTAGAATTTTCTCTGCCTAAATTTCTACCCAATGCACTTCGATAAAAATCTAAATTTTCAGGTTTTTTCTTGTGCTCAGTCAAGAAAAACCTTTCCCATTGTGGAAGATCTTAAAACATATTTCAATTCTTATCTTATTTTTTTATCTCATCTCGTCACGGAACGAGACCTTAATTCAATATACACACCTGCACAAAGATACTGCATGTGCATGTATGTGCCTGGCTTGAAGATATGTGCGGTTGCTCAATTTCCATAACTATATCATATACAAAAACTTTCCCCACCAATGATTAATGCATAACATTAAAATATTCCTCTACCATCTACAAATTAAAATTTACACTTCTTTAGATATATATTTCACCAATCTCTTTTAAAATACTCCCTCCGTCTTAGAGGTATTTTCACCTCTGGGATGACACAACTTTTAAGAAAAAGTAGGTTGTTGTGTAAAATTATATTATTAAAATAATAAGATTAGTTGGATTGTGAGGATAAAGTTAAAGTAATAGTTTTCATTTATAGGGTGTGAAAATAATTGTGGGAGGGACGAAAAAAGAAAGTGTGAAAACAATTATGGGATGAGGGGTAGAGATGTTAATCCGGGCTGGGCTAATAGGGCCGGCCCGTTTAACCCTGAAAAATGCAGGGTTAGGGCCATGCTTTGGTAGACCCGTTTAAATCCGGGCTTTTTTGGCCCGGCCCTATTAGCCCGCGGGCTAAACGGGCTAGCCCGCCGGTTAACCGAGCCCGCCCGCTAGCCCGCATAATTTTTTTATATTTTATATATACATATTAAATATATAATATACTTACTAGTTATTATTATTATTAATTGAAATTATCCCCAATTTCTATTTAGGTGTTATATATATTAATTTTAAGTATTTATATTTGAACTTTTAAATACCAATATTTTCAACTTTTTAAGTGTTGACGTTTTCTTTTGTCATTATGTTAAACTATTTTTATTAATTTTAATGAAATTATGGACAATATTTAGGTTCTAGTTTAAATATTAATATTTTATGACCATTATTTTAGATTATGTGTTAAAATTTAGATTTTTTCTATTTTTGTGACATAGCCCGTTTATGACCCGTTTTGCCCGAGGACCGCTAGGGTTAGGGTTAGGTCTCCAATATTAGAGGACCGTTAAAAATGAATCGGATAAAACCCTAACCCGTTTAGCCCGAAACCCATTAGGACTGACCCTATAGGGTTAGGACTAGCCCGTTTAACATCATTGGAGGGAATATAAAATTTCTATAAAACAGTGTGCTTCCTTCGTTACCTCTCTTATCTTGTGCATATCCATCCATGGCTGCCCAGAAACACCTTCACATAGTTATGTTTCCATGGCTAGCCTTCGGACACATAATTCCTTACCTCGATCTCGCCAAACTCATTGCCCAAAAGGGTCACAAAATCTCCTTCATCTCCACCCCAAGAAACATCGATCGCCTCCCCAAACTCCCACCCCATTTCGCCTCTTCCATTTCTTTTGTCAAAATCCCTCTCCCAAAACTTGCAGGCCTCCCTGAAAACGCAGATGCCACCATGGACATCGACGGTGCACAAATGGACCTCTTCAAGAAAGCCTTCGATGGCCTCGAATCCGGGCTGGCCCATTTCCTTGACGAGACCCGACCCGACTGGATCATCTACGACTTTACTCCTCACTGGCTGCCTCCCATCACAGCCCGCCTTGGTATTTCCGGCGTCCTCTTCGTTGTACAAAATGCCTGGCTTTGCGCTTTCTACGGCCCAATCGAGTCCATAATTAGCGGGTCGGACTACAGGACCAAACCCGAGGATTTTACGGTCCCACCAAAATGGGTCGACTTCGATACCCAGGTGGCTTACCGCCGGTACGAGGCCAAATGGTTCGTCGGGTCGGTTCACGGTACCGAATCCGGGTATTCGGATTCGTACAGCACGGGTAAAATTTTAGAGGGATCTGAGGCGCTTCTTGTGAGGCACTGCCGCGAATTTGAACCACAGTGGTTAACTTTGCTCGAAAAACTTCACCGCACGAAAATAATGCCGATAGGGTTGATACCGCCGCCGGCGGTCAATGACGAGGATGCTGAATCTTGGGTCACGATCCGGAACTGGCTTGATGGCCAGCGGGCCGGGTCGGTAGTCTACGTGGCGTTAGGGAGCGAGGTGACGCCGAGTCAAGACCAGCTCAGTGAGTTGGCTCATGGGCTCGAGTTATCCGGTGTCCCATTCTTTTGGGTTCTGAGGAAGGCATCTGGGGGGTCCGGCTCGGTGGAGGGCAGGAGGGTTTGAGGAGAGAGTGAGTGGACGGGGAATGGTGTGGAGGAGCTGGGCGCCCCAGTTGAAGATACTGAGTCATGACTCAGTGGGTGGTTTCTTGACTCACTGCGGATGGGGTTCCTTTATTGAGGGGATAATGTTTGGTCGCCCTTTAATTACACTTCCGTTCTTGGTAGACCAGGGCTTGAACTCCAGGGTGGTTGCAGAGAGGCAACTGGGATTGGAAATTCAAAGAAATGACGAAGACGGGTCGTTCACGAGGAACTCAGTAGCCGACTCAGTGAAGCTGGTGATGGTAGAAATTGATGGAAATAAATTCAAAGAAAATGCTAAAGAAATGGGAGCAGTGTTCGGTGATGCAGATTTACAAAATAGATACGTGGATGAGTTCGTCCACTTTTTGGGAAATTACCAAACATCTTAATTTTGCTTAGTTAATTACTTATTCAATTTCTTTCAATTCCCAACATGGCATCATTCTTGTTACTGTTTGCTTTTTCTTTTTCTTTTTTTTTTTAAGAAAAAGATCTTTTATAAAAGATAAACAGAAATAGACACTAAAAATAAGCCCTATGGCAAAAACATACCCCACACTAAGGTGATTTTTCACCATCTAAAACTAGCATCTATCTCTGAACAATGCTTCACTTCAACAAAAAGTCCTGTAGGATTCAAGATCATCTAGCAACTACCAAATTTAAATCCTAAACGCAACATCAACGGAGAAACACAAGATTAAATTAAAGGAGACACCACACAGGGTGTAGACAATCTCACAACTACTACATTTGGAGAAGAAAACTAAAGTCGAAAATATAAACAGAAACCAAACTGCAGAGATCTAAAATAAGAACAGTAATAAAATAAAAGAAAAAAAAATTTAACGGGTCATCCCACCAATCGACACCGTAACTACAGCACAGTTGGAAATGATGGACCCGTTAAACCACTGAAACGACAAGAGAAAACAGAGGAAACAGACGGGATAGATCTACAACCAAGGATAGAACAATCGATTAAACAGCGGTACAATCTAGATCTGGTCTTCCGATGGCGGTGGTAGTTCTTGAGCTCCGATCTACGACGCATGTACGGTGGTTTCTAGGTGGATTCGGCATAACGACAGTCAACACTTCATCCGGCGGCCATGGCGGTGGAGGGATGGGCGGATCTGTGTGTGCGGATGGGGAGGGCGGTGTCGGTCGGCGGCCGCTGTGGAGAAGGCAGCCGATAGTGGCGTAAAGCTAAAGCTTCTTAGGGGAAATAGAATTATAAATTTATACACCAAAATAACTTAGCATATTTCTGTTTTTTTTTTTTAAAGAAAATGACCTTTTATAAATATAAAGATATAAAGTACAATAGATTAATTTACTAGCCCCATACTATACAAAAGAACAAAACTATTTAAAACCAATCGAGAGAATATGGGCAGTACACGGAAGAGATAGACACTAACAACTTTAAAGCTCTATGACAAATAATACACCACACACTAAGTGATTTTTCACCATCTAAGATCAGCATCCATCTCGAACCAATCCCGCACTTCAACAGAAAGTCCTATGGGATTCAAGATCATCTGGCACACTACCAGATTTAAATTCTAAGCACAACATCAAAGTAGAAGCATCAAAGTAAAGTACAGGAAACACCACACAGTGTGTAGACAATCTCACAACTACTAGAGTAGGAGAATGAAACTATAGTCTAAAAAATAGACAACATAAATTAAAGATCGAACTGCAGAATTCAAAACAAACAACAGAAATAAAAATAAGGGAAATTGCCTCTGGAGTATTACATTTATACATTTTTTGCTCCTAAGCCTAGCACACTTTGACATATATTGTGTAGACCCCCCTCCCACCCTACCAAAACCCAACCTCACACACCTGCACACTTACAGTCACTCATGTCAAATCATTATATATTTATTTCTAATTTCTAATTTCTGTATGCTTTCTTTAATTCAAATTTGAATACACAACTTTAATTCATTTTTAATATTCCCAATTTTCAATTTAAATTTTTTAAAAATCTTATAATATGCATTTCATTTTCACACATTTCATATTTATTTTATATTTTACAATTTCAATTTTAAAACACTTACTTTTATGAATTCATTTGAAACCATTTTTCCCCTCATTTATAAAACATTTGAATTTTTAATTTTTTAATTCAAATTAACGGAACATTTCCTAAGTAAAAAAGTAAAGAAAAAGCTCAATATTCATAACTATAGTTCAAATCTATTAATTGTCAAAGTTCAATATAATTTTTGGTCCAAATGTTCTTGTTGTTCAGTAATATAGAAAATCCATATAGTTCAATTTCATGTTCTGTCAAGTCTATTGATTGTTAAAGTCTATAGTTCAAGTCTATTGATTGTTAAAGTTCAATATAAGACATCTTCCAAATATTCTTATTGTCATTAATATAGAAAATTCATAAGTGAAAAAATAAAAAGCAAAGTTCAAATATCTATAAGTGTAATATCTCAACAATTTTTATTATTCAGCAATATAAGTAAAAAATGAATTAGATTATGTTTAACAGCAACTTTATAAGTGCAAAAAAATTAGTCAAAATTCAAATCAAATTAATGAGTACCAAAATACATATCCCAATAAGCTAATAAAATTTTACAAATCCTGCAAAAAAAATCCAAAAAAAAAAGTAAGAAGGTTGCATAAACTTAAGCAACCACCATCATCTTCTCCGGTGGGCAACCACAAAATTAAAATAAATCCCCAAAAAAATAAATAACAGATTCAGAAATAGATCCAAAAATTTGAAAAATCACAAATTCCATATTTTACCGGGTTTGAATTCTCCGTTCATATTTTACCGGGTTTGAATCACAAATAACATTCCTATCGTGAGTTTATAAATTCTTCTCAGTGTTTACTTGATAAATAAAAAATTCATAAGTTGTTCAAGGAGTTTCTGCAACATCTACAATTTCATTAACTTTTCATTATTTTCTGGATCTCATAGAAAATCTTTTTCAATTCTAGAAAATACTAAAAAATAAATATAAAAAAGAAATTAATTTCTACCCAAAAGATTGGGAACACGATTGAAGACATTCAAAGCCATAAAGCTCTAGCTTCTCTTAACCTGGGTACCAAATCGCCGAAAATATGCGCCGCCATAACTTCCTCCAACCCTTCGAACTGTGATCCGCCGATGAACACCACCGAAAACTGCGGAGTGATGGATGGAGTGGGGCGGCGGCGACGAAACGATCGGAATATGCAAATTCTCTTGGCCGAAAACCGACACCCAAAGCCAACACTCATCTCACCTGAAATTGCAGATCGGTGGCAAGATCGGTCGACTTCTTCACAGCCGGAGAAGCCATTTCAGAGGAGAGAATACCAGCTTCTTCAGAGCAGAGAGGTGGAAGAAGAGAGAATGAAGGTGGGAGAATGGAGAGGAGAGAATGAATTTTTGAAATGTCAAGTGAGTTATTTATTATATCTGCAAATGTTAGTGGGGTTACCACCCCACACTACCCCACACCACCCCAACTTTTTCAACAATAGGGGCACAACTGATATTTTTTATGTACTTTTGGAACTGGATGGTAATTATATTTTTTTGGTGTATCTTTAGAGTGAAAGTTTCTTGTGTATAGCACCTGAGAGTTATTGACCCTAAAAATAATAAGAATACAAGATTAATGGGTCATTCTACCAATCAACATTATAACTACGGTATCGTTGGAAAGAATGGACCCGTTAAACAACTAAAACAGCAAGTGGAGACAGACGGCGGATACGTTGATTTGAAAGGTCCTTTAAATAGATCTAAAACTGATGGTGATGGACGGCGCTCATCAGGCTGTGGGCGGTGTTGTGATCCGAGTGCGCTGGCTTGGACGGTGCAGACGACTCCCCGATGGTGAGCACTATTGGACAGAAGGGAGACGTTGGATCTGATTTTTAAGGTTTTTTTTTTTCCTTAGATCTGAACAGACCTGGAAAGAAGAAATGCCAAATAACATATTTCTAATTTTAGTCCACATTATATACATTTTTTGAAGTTAGTCCTGTAAATTTGATAAGTTTTTAAAATTAAGTTTGGCTTGACGGTGGGGCGGGGAGTCCACGGTCCCTACGGGAATCCGCCTGAACGGGACGGAGAATCCCCGAAGAAAATTGGGATGGGGATTTTTTTTGCCCCGAAAGTGGGAGCGGGGACGAGGATTGTATATATTCCTAGCCACGTTCCTCGTAGGGTCCCATTTATATTTTACGCATATATATACATAAATATATATAATACATAAAATATAAGTAAATAAATTAATGAAGTAATTAATATATTTTTTGAATTTTAAATTTGTATTTAAAATGTTATACATACTTTAAATTTATATTTTGTATTTAAAATTTGTATTTTAAACATGCTTTAAATTTCTATTTTAAATTTTAACTATTTATCTTTTAAAAATAGTATATTTTATATTTTTTATTTATAATTATTAATGGTGATTATAAAAATAAAAAATTTTGTGGGGAACGGGGAATCCCCGTTGGGACGGGTTCACCGGCTGGCGGGGATGGAGATTATTTTTTTCTTGTGAAGTTCGCGGGGACGGGGATTGGTCCCCCGTCCTGATTTGTGTGATTATTTCTCAAAACTCTTGTGCTTTATTTGATAAATTTTAATAGGACTCATGCTTTTTCTATCATTGATTTGATTTTTTTGCGCTTAATTATTGAGAAAGATATTTGTTGTTATTTTGTAGGTAAAATTGATATTTTTGAAGCAACATATGTAGCAATGTTAATTGTGGATCACGAAAAAAATGAATTCGGGCTCAAGAAATGAAATTAAGGAGAGATCAGGATATCCACCCCTACTGTTGATGTAATTTTCGTAATGACGATTATGTGGCTATAATAACATCGATTACACCAACAATAAACTGAAATAGACGAATATGCGAGGTTTTATGAGTAAGCAGGTAGGTCGTATATGTAAGCTCGTAGTTCGAGCAGAACTTCGTTAGGGTAAAAATTTCTTCCCTTATTCGAATGAATTCGGTTACATTATATAGAAAATACAAGCTGCTGGATCGTCACCAGCCTGCTTCATCATAAGCTGCTGATCAACAGCCTGCTTCACTTAGAAGCTGCTGACTCATCACCAAGTTACTTCGTTAATAATTGGTGACTCGTCAAAGCATTCTTCGATCTGGTTCTTTCTTCGTGCTTGATCAATTCTCTTGGACACGTCAATCCGAACTTGGTTAATTACTTCCTTAAGCACGCATGTCGATTATTTCATTAACAGTTGCCCCCTAGCCTGATGTTTGTTTGAATTGTTGGATGGATAACGAGCATCAGGCTATTTGGATCTTCGCAAGATTTCTCAAGTGCAAGGAAGTAGATTGAGCTTGAATTGATCTGTCTTCCGCTTTGTTGGTTTCTTTGTGCTTGTATTTCCTTGTACTTGTGCATAGATGCATCAGATGTGGCTTCGCAGGATTCTATAACCGTGTAATGAATACATAGAAGGACGCTACAGGCCTCGTTAAAAACCTAACCGTAAACCACCCTTGTGGATAAACAGGTCGTAGGGATAAAAGAGTACCGTGCAATCCTTCCATATACCCGTAGGTTATTTTGAATGCCTGCGTTCATTGCTCCATTCGTGCGAGTTGAATGGGCTTTGACTTCCTGTGTCTCTTTATACCTGCAAGTAGATGCATTTGTAGCTTTTCGATCTTTCTGGAGATCCTTCGTGTTTTGCTGGAATATTCAATGTATGATTTCTTGGCGAGCGCTTCCGCTTGGTTGCTTTGCGACTTTCGTTGTAGTATTGGACCCTGCTTCTTTCATACTGATGGATGAGATTTAGCCAGCTGAGATGTCACCATTCACTCTGGTTGAAGGATGGATTACTCCTGCTGCTGGTGAATGTGCCCCCAACTGTTTAGGCTTGTTTGCTTTAACATTATTGTATTGCTTGCCTGGTGTCTGAAGTATTTTAGGCGTCAGTTTTACCTCATTTTGTGGCTCCTTTTATTCTTCCGATCAGGATGCTCTTGATATTTTTGTTTTAATGAACTCTAATAAAATGCTATTTCTGTCTACTGTTACATATCGTCTTTCGCGTCTGTTGGGTCTTTAATTCACTTCGTTTCGCCCCCCTCTAGGCATGAGCCTTTCTCTGGGCACGAGACAAATAAGACACTCGCGCGGAATGGGCCATCAGGAAGCGTTCACTTCATCCTCGGGAGCGTATCCGCATCCCCCAGGTGGACATGAGACGCAGTCCCGGTATTACCGAGGCATCCACTCTGTTGCTCTCTGGATCGTACATGACGTCCTCTGGAGGAGCATCTCTGATGCGCACTCTGGTCCCTCTACGGGTGGTCTTTCGGGGTTCTAACGCTCGATTCTTATTCGGGAGTGATTAGGCATTTTCACACCATTACCCAAAGAAGAGCGTTGGCATGCTTGCGCTCTCTCTAGTTCTGGACATATAGGCATTGTACAATACCCTCTTGTCTCTGCACAAAGAGCGTGCTCGACCAGCAGAGTCGGGGCCCTATCTGGAGCGTACTGTGACACTCTTTAGCCACTTCTGAGTTAGGCGATTTCAGCTAGACTGCGACCTTCTAAAAAAAGACCGTCTATAGCATTCATAATCTGTTCCGAAACAAAATGCACATCGTGAGCATCCTGATCTTGAGCTGCCTGCTTGAGTCAGACCACCAGCTAACTGTTCTTTATCAATCTGGCCAAAGCTTCCTTTGCCAGATGCTTGTGATCAGTATGAATTCAAGCTTTTTGC
>JAPKLY010004716.1:0-13959 GCA_026898435.1 Prunella vulgaris
TCACCGAGATCCAGAGTCTCCAAGAGCATGGAGATCTTGGTGCCAAAATGCATCTTGGCCTCAAAAGTCGCCTGCCCCTCTGACGAGTACTTAATCTTGCTGGTCTCAGCCACCAGCATTTGGAGGAAGTAACCCTCCCAGTCAAAATTATGCAGAGGGGCGTCAGAAATAGCCATCATTGTGAACAGCTTCGGCCTGGAGATCTGCTCCAATCCTCCAGCAATGCCCATCACTCCCTGACTCGTCAGGTCGAAGAAGTGACGGCTTTCAGTCCTCAAGACTGATTTATTCAGGCCGGACTTCAGCACGACATCTCCATCACACAGGGACTGGAGAAAATCCTTCTCATTCCCAAACCCATACTCCACTGGGCTTCGTCCTTTGTTGGGAAGATTAAAAACCTCCTTAATCTTCTCCCTAACGTTGAAGGTGACCCACCTCCTGACCATCTCCTCCTCACCATCCTTTCCCTTCTCACAGGCGGTCAAGGGAATACAAGTTTCCCACTCCTGGGAGACTTTGTTTTTCGCCATCTTTAGGTAGAAGGCAGCAATGAGTCTGGGGTGGAGCCTCTGTGGCTTTGCAGTGACGAACTGCAGAAGACCTGCATTATCAAATAGGTCTCGTACAGGCATAATATTGGGGTGGTTAGAAGAAAAATCCCCATAGGGCTCGTAGTGTATTTCATTTCTTAGATGGAAAAGGTTTCCAAAAAAGGTATCTGCAGAGGGTGTAGCCATGGAAGATTTTGAGAGATTTGAAGGAAACCGGTTTTTAGAGAAGATAAGTTAAGAAAATATTGGGTGCATAAAAGTTTTAACAACACGATCTTCTCTTATTTATAGAAAGAAAAATTCGGTTTTAATCGGACGGTTTAGAAAATAGTGACCTATGGAATTCAATGGACACGATTTGAGCAGTAAAAAGTATTTTGCCTTTTCGGTTCTTCAAAGATAATTGGTCAAAATTTTATTGATAACTGTTCCCGCCCACAGTGCATTAAATGCACATTAGAGCATGTCCGTATTTATTTCAAACAATTTGAATTAAATAATAACCGAATATTAAAACGAACGGCTGGGATCATTTGGCAAATTAAATTGATTTGACAAAGCAGCACAGTGAAAAGGATAATGCACGCAATATTAGATGACTAGATAAAAATCAGGAAACATACCAGTCAGTCAGATACGCATTCTGACTGATACCACTTATTGGCCTATCAGGGTGACAAGCCCTGAATTCTGTGTCCTGAACCTTAGTCAGTCTATACTGATCATCCATTTTGTACTGAATGTTCCTCCTACAACCATTCACATTCTCTCTGAGTTCCCTTCATCCTGAGTCCATATGAGTTATTCCCCCTGACCTTGTGCATTCTTATCAGAGATTCAAACTGAATCACCTAAGCCTGGGTCAAGGAGTCCTAACTCTACTGATAACTCAACAAACCTGGTTTCAGGCAGAGCCTTAGTCAGGATGTCAGCTCTCTATTTTTCAGTAGGGACTCTCTCCATCCTGATGTCCTTCTTCTCAACATGATCTCTGATAAAGTGATGCCTGATGTCTACATGCTTACACCTAGTATGTAAGACTGGGTTTTGGGATATGGCAATGACACTATTATTGTCACAATAAATTGGGACTTCAGTGGCCTCAACTTGGTAGTCTCTCAGTTGTTGTTTCAGCCAAAGAATCTGAGAGCAACAACTGCCTGCCGCCATATACTCAGCCTCAGTAGTAGACGTTGCAATACTGGTTTGCTTCTTAGAAAACCAAGAGATCAGTTTACTCCCTAGAAACTGACATGTGCCTGTAGTTGATTTCCTATCAAGTCTATAGCCTCCATAATCAGCGTCTGAATAGCCAGTCAGTTCTAGGTTGTCATCAGAGGGATACCAAAGTCCTAAGTTGACTGTACCTCTTAGGTATTTCAGAATCTTTTTGGCACTCTCTAGATGACTCTTCTTTGGATCAGACTGATACCTTGCACAGACTCCAACTGCATAAGTGATGTCAGGACGACTAGCAGTCAGATATAATAAAGATCCTATCAGTGCCCTATATTCAGTCTGATTTACTGAGGCTCCTTCTTTGTCAGGATCCAGCTTCTCATTCGTGTTCATGGGAATGCGTGAGACTCTGCTGGACTGAACTCCAAATTTCTGAATCAAGTCCCTCGAATACTTGGACTGATTGATGAAAATTCCGGAGTCAGTTTGCCTGACCTGGAGACCCAGAAAGAAATTCATTTCTCCCATCATTGACATCTCAAATTTCCCAGTCATCAGCTTGGAAAATTTCTCACAAAGCTTCAGATTAGGAAATCCAAATATTATGTCATCCACATAGATCTGAACTAAGAGAATGTCTTCCCCTTCGGTGATCCGGAAGAGGGTCCTGTCCACTGTTCCTTTCACGAACCCGTGGTCTATCAGGAATTGGGATAATGTATCATACCAAGCTCTCGGAGCTTGCTTCAGGCCATAAAGGGCTTTCTTCAGGTGGTATACTTTATTACCAACTTCGAATCCAGGAGGTTGCTCAACATACACCTCCTCATTCAGTACACCATTCAGAAAAGCACTTTTTACGTCCATCTGATACACTTTGAATTTCTTGAATGTTGCATAAGCCAGAAACAACCTGATTGCTTCTAATCTTGCGACTGGAGCAAAGGTCTCATCATAGTCGATACCTTCGGCTTGACAGTAACCTTTTGCTACAAGCCTGGCCTTATTTCTGACAACAACATTCTTCTCATCCCTCTTGTTCTTGAAAACCCATTTGGTGCCAATAACATGTTGACGCCTAGGTCTATCCACTAACTCCCAAACCTGATTCCGCTCAAACTGATTGAGCTCATCCTGCATGGCTAGGATCCAGTTGGGATCAGCTAGAGCTTCTTCTATGCTTGTAGGTTCCTGATCACTCAGAAAGCAACAAAACATAGCGCTTTCACCAAAGGACAACCTCGTCCTGACCCCCTCATTGATATCTCCAATGATATCAGCCAATGAGTGATCATCTAGCCATCGCCTCCTGCTGACTGGAGCACTGGGAGCTACTGAAGTTCCATTGCCTGATCCTGAAACATTAGTCTCAATAATAATAGGCAAAGAAGCGGAACGAGCAAGAACAGGGGATACTGAGTCATTTCCTGAGGGTTGACCAATGTCAGAGAAATTGTTTCCCCCTACAGTGTTGGACTCAGTAACTGTCTCAGGTGCAGAAGCATCATCACCGACAGTACGTACCTCAGGTTGAGTCTGTCCCTCCGTCTGAGACTCAACATTTTCTGAGGCAGGGGCTTGCTGAGGGTTGGCCTGAAGTCCATCCTGATCTTCATCATCATCATCCCATCCCTTGGGAGCACTGACAAGTTTGATCTTGAATTCAGGATTCTTCAGACTCAGCCTTGTTACCCTTTTGGTAATTCCCTCAGTATCAGGACTTGGAACCTGTTTCCTATGCACTGATGCAGTCTCATCAAACACAACATGAGGTGTTTCCTCCACACAAAGGGTCCGACAGTTATACACCCTGAAAGCTTTACTGACTGAGGAGTATCCTAAGAAAACTCCCTCATCAGATTTGCTATCAAAGGCTTTCAGCTGGTCTTTCCCATTGTTCAGGATGAAACACTTACACCCAAAAATATGGAAATAAGAGATGCGAGGTTTCCTCTTGTTCCAAGTTTCATAGGGTGTCTGAGCATGTTGTTTGTTCAGCATAGATCGGTTCTGAGTGTAGCAAGCAGTGTTGATTGCTTCAGCCCAGTACTTCTTGGGTAGTCCTGATTCAGCCAACATGGTCCTGGCAGCTTCCTTCAGGGTACGATTCCTCCTTTCAGCTACCCCATTCTGCTGAGGGGTCCTAGCTGCAGAAGTCTCATGAGCTATACCATGATTAGTACAATAGTCAGTTATAATAGAGTTTATAAACTCGGTTCCTCGATCTGATCGAATCCTGACAATGCTCTGACCCTGTTCAGTACTCAATTGCTTGAGTAACTCAGGAAGCTTGACCTGTGTCTCCTTTTTGTTCAGCAAGAAAATAACCCACGTGTACCTGGAATAGTCATCAACAACAACAAGTGTATATTTCCTACCATTTATGCTGACAGGAGTTACTGGACCAAAGAGATCCATGTGCAGGAGCTGAAGCACTTTGTCAGTAGAGAAGGCTTCCTTCATCTTGAATGAGGCTTTGGTTTGCTTGCCTTCCTGACATGCTCCGCACACGTGGTCTTTGCTAAAAACTTCATTTGGCAGACCATCTACAAGAGAAAGTCTAGAGATTTTGTTAATAATCTTGAAGTTTAAGTGACTCAGACGTTTATGCCAAAGCCAACTGAGCTCAGAGGAGCTCTTAGCGACCAGACAGGTTTCAGGAGGGCTACTCTTGAAGTCAGCAAAGTATACATTGCCCCTCCTGACTCCTGTAATCAGAACCTGCAGTGTAGATTTGTCCTTTACGAGACACATGTTAGATGTAAATTCTACACTATATCCTCGGTCACAAAACTGACTAACCGAGAGCAAGTTATGTCTCAGTCCTTCAACATATGATACATTCATAACACGGACAGAGTTAATAACAAGGATTCCGAATCCTCTGGTGAAACCCTTAGAGTTATCACCAAAGGTTACCTGCGGGCCTTCTTGAGCTACATAATCCTGAAGGAGATCACAAAATTCGGTCATGTGCCTGGAACATCCTGAGTCCAAGTACCAGTCCTTCATCAGATCCTCCTTCCTTTTCTTGTAGCCCGCAGTGACCTGAAAAGAATCAGGCCTCAGGTACCCATCTCGTATTGGGTCCTACTGAGTCAGCCATACCCTTCGGGATCCAGATTTGTCTGACAATTCTGACAGCATCAGAAGTGTAGACCTGTTTCCCTGAAATGTCAACATACACAGTTCTCTTCTTCATTTGTGCCTGGGAAGTTGAGGGTGTATGGGTGTCAGCCTGAGATACAGGAGCCCCAGTTTGATTTCTGGGGGTGGGCCTCCTGTTTCTTCTTGACCTGGGTGCATTGGGCTGAAGTCTGTCCTGAGAAGGAGCAGCTCTGGCCTGACCTCTTGGCACATGAGGTCTGGTCTGAGTGTTTCTGGAGTCAGGTCTCCATTGCCTTTCAGAAACCACCTGGTTTGTCCTTCTTCTTAGAGAATTGGGACGCTCCTGATGGGTTCTGTGCCCTGTCTGAGAAGTCTGAACCTCAGTAGTCCTAGGTCTTGCCTGAGGTCTCCTTTGTCCTGAATTCCTTTTGTTCTGAACATTTCTAGGCTGGGCCTGAGAAGTGCTAGGAACAAAATTCTTCCCAGTTTCAGGATTCCTAGGCTGGACCTTGGAGTTCCTTTGGTCTGTCTTCCTAGACTCAGAATGAGAAACTTTGACCTTTTCCTTAGGTTTTTGTCATAGTTTCTCAGTCATTTGCCTGACAGGTTCAGCAGGCATTTTCTCCTTCCCTTTGCCTTTGTTCTGATGAGCAACACTGAAGCTCTTGTCATCAGTTAGGGCAGGGACAAACTTTTTCTGAGAGTTGCTTCCTGAAGCACCTCTCTTTTTCTTGCCCTTTGGGTCTTTTGAGGCATTATAGCCTAACCCAGCTTTAGCACCATCAGTTAGCTGAGAGAAATTTGTCAACTCATCAACCACTTGGGTAGATGTGTATAACTTCTTCAGCTTGACTTCAAGATGCCCATTGGTTTCTTTCAGGCCTCAATTTCAGTGGTGTATTGAAGTACTAATTCTGAATGAGCTTTATCTTTTGATATCAGCTCAAGATCCCAAGCGGTTTGCTCAGCACAAAGGCGAGCTTGCCACTCAGTTTCGAGCATCATTCTTAAGGCAGTTCGCTCAATTATCAGTTGTTCCTGAGCAAGGAACAAATTAGTATCACGAGTCTCAATCAGCGAACTGATGACACCCTTCAGTCTTTCTACCTCCAGTGGAGCTTCATCATGCTTATTCTTAGCATTAAGTAGCTCCTCCTGAAGATGTACTAATCTGAGGGCTTCCTCAGTATTTCTTACTCTGAGAGACTCAGTTAACCAATCGTTCTTCTCACTCAGTTGTGCGTTCACATCCACTGTGTGAGTGTGAGTCTCCTGCAGCCTTGAGAAGTCAACCATCAATTGCTCTAGGGCGAGCTGAAGGTCGAGTTCTCCTGCTGAATCTGAGCTAAACTCAGGTGCGTGATCAGGAGAAGAGGCAGAAGAACATACCTCATCATCTGCCATCAGGCAGAGGTCATCATACTCCTCCTCTGAAAAGAGTTCAGGAGACCGGCGTCCAGGGCCATCTGAATCTGAGGAATCCTCAGCTAGCAACGCTCTCCGGTCTGAAGCCCTGAGCTCTCTCTTAGCTCTCCGATCTTCTCGCTCACGAGCACTGAGCTCCGGACAATCATAACGATAGTGTCCGGACTTTTTGCAGTGGTAGCACTGATCTGCATCAGAAGAAAGCTTCTTGTCAGTGTACCTCTTATCAGAGGAGTCCCTCCTGCTCCCTGATGATCTTTCAGGTTTGGAGCTGGATCTTCTGGGCTCATCCTCTCTCCTCTTTTCATCTCTGCGTCGCTCAGGCTCATTGCGATCCCTCCTGGAATCTGAACCTCTCCTTTCTTCTCTCCGGGGGCTAGATCTCCTGGGGCTGGAGTACCTGCGATCACGGGTGTCAGTATAAAATTTCTTATACCTGCCGAAACGAGTGTTCAGTTTCTCGAATCGCCGTGCCATCAGGCTGTACTCCAAGGCTAGCTCATCTTTGTTCATGTCTTTTAGAGACTTGGAGCCAGATCCAGCCTCAGGCTCATGAGTAGCTTTAAGAGCCACGCTCTTTTCCTTTTCAGATGTCTTCTCCTCACTAACTTCCTCACTGACAACACCCATCTTCTTCCTCTTATCGAGGTCAAATTCTAGAGCCTTTAACTCAGAGAATAGGTGTGAGTGAGTGATGTTTGTAAGGTCCTGAGTGTTTTTCAACAAAATTACTCCTGTGTCCCATCTTTCAGGGAGACAGTTCAGGATTTTAGAAGACACCTCCCTCTTGGGAAACTCCTTCCCAAGGGTTGCTAGCTCGTTCATCATCTTAATGAACCGAGCTTCCATCTGATCGATGGACTCTCCTTCTAGCATCTTGAAGGCCTCAAACTTCCTGATTGCAAGATCTCACTTGTTTTCTTTAATCTTTTCAGAACCATCGCTCATCTCCCTCAGAGTATCCCAGATCTCTTTAGCTGTCTTCAGATGCATCAGCCTGACCGAGTTCTCGTAAGAAACGGTGTGGAGTATAATGTTCTTGGCAATATTATCCAGTCCTATTTACTTAATCTGATCAGAATTAAGCGCGGACCTCTCCACTTCTTCATCTCCGGCGGCTGGAACAGGGACATTGCCAGCAACAGGCCAAGTCGTCTGAAGATTTCTCATAAATCTGATTGGGCCATGTTCAATCACCTGTGGCATCTGATCATGGATAGAGTAGAGATGTGCGAGTACCCTGAATTTCCAATAATCATAGTTGTCAATAGAGAATTCAGGAAGATTGCCCTCGAGGCGTTTAGAACCTGATGCCATGATATGCAATTTTTCAGAAACAAGATCAGTTCAGTAGACCACCAAAAGTTTCTCCTCAGAAACTGTTGATAAACAAAGTCAGTGATCTTTTGAACCACTGCTCTGGTACCACTTGTTGGTTCCAAAACGAGTTAAATCAGTGTATGGGGGGGGAATGCACTGATGTCAGATTTTTCTGAAAGACTCAGAAAAATGCTCTAACGCACTCAGTCAGAATTCTCTGAAGTACTCAGTATGCTGAATTTCCGCAGGGGCAGCAGGGACGGTTCAGTACTGAGTCAGATAAGCTGAGTGTGAGTAAAGTGCTCGGAGGCTCAGTAGAGATAACAAACCTACTGACTGCTCGGAAGCGAGTCAGTTGGACTACTATCTCAGTGAGTCAGAGTACGTGCGGAAAGTGAGCCCTTAGATTCTACTCGTTTTAGTTTCTGAAAACGCTTTCTCTGAGTTGCTTAGTAAATTGGTGGTTAAGGCTGAGTGCACAGTATTCAGATTCAGGATGATTGATTCAGTCCTGAAGTTAAAACCAATGCAGTATGTTCAGTTTAATATGATGACATTTATGATCCTGAACAAAACAGTAAATCAGCACACAGGGGACTTTTTAACGTGGTTCGAAGATAACCAACTCCTACGTCCACGACCTGATTTAACAGGAAGCTATCCTCAAAACCCTGAGGATAGGTACTTAGGTTTTACGTGCCAAGGGACACGAGTAGCCAACTTCCTCTCTTAGGAACTGACCCCTGGGCGTTTTACAAGTCCCAGTCCTTCTAACCAACCTATCTCACACTCTGAGAGGTTTGGTATTCTGGTTTCCAACTAAGATAGCTCTAGCAATACAAATCAGTGCTAAATAATAGAGCTATCGATCTAAGCAAATACAGAGTGAATCCTACTACAACACTAGGGAAATTTAATTGCGGAGTGTTGTTTATGATATGCTTTGTGTTCTTGGATTCTTGAGAGTTCTCTTGGAAATTTCCCGTTAACCTTGAATGGGTGCAAGGTTCTCCATATTTATAGGCAAGATTCAAAATAGATCCGTTGGAGGAGATCAAATCAAATCTTTCCTATTTTAGGTAGATTGCAGGCTAGAAATACTGTTCGACCTACCCGCCATGCTTATTCTGGCAAGTTGTCACATCACCTGCAACCTTTTGAGACGCATTAAATGCCGCATTAAATGCTGCGCAGACTCTGTGCTTACGTGTCGAAAGATCATTAGCTCTCCGCTATAACGGCTAGTTGACCTTCAGACATTTATCCTTCCCCGTACATTCAATGCTCTGAGTCTCTTGTAATAACTCAGTCTGAATGTGTGCCTTAATGGAGTCTTACTGACATTCTTTTTGTCTCTTATCCCATAGCATAAATAACCTTTCTGCTTTGGACTGACATGATTCAGGTAATCTGAACCACAGCCTAAGTCAGGTCCTATGTGCATTCAGCACAGCCTGATAGGTCATTCAGCTCAGTATGTGTTACCTTTTTGCTTCGGACTTACAGGATTCAGGTAAACTGAACCAAGGCCTAAGTCAGGTCCTATGTGCATTCAGCACAGCCTGATAGGTAATACTTACTCTTCACTGACTGAGTTCTGTCCTGAACATGCTTAGTGTATACAGTAGAAACATCAGACAATGGTACTTCAGGATTGACTTCAGGATGGATCAGCAGGCTTCGATCTTCAGCTTCAGAACAGACAATCTTCAGCGAGACTGACTGACTCGTTCAGAATGGTTTACGCTTCAGACTTCAGTAAATCGGGTCGACTCCAATATTCTTCAGTCTTCAGCATGATCCTTCTGTACTGAATCTCTAACCTAACTATCCTGAACTATTTTATCCTGAACACTATACTTAGGCAAATTCATCAGGGGTTTTGGGATCTAATCAAAATACCAAGATTGTCCCAACAATTTCCCCCTTTTTGATGATGCCAAAACCCTTAAGCAAATTCCTATTCATCTATACAATCAGCTGACTTAGTCAGTGAGAATAACTCAGTACCACCTGACGAACTAGGTACTTAGTCTATAAGATGAAAACAAGGAATGGGTTAGTACAGTTCTTGATAAGAATTCAGAAAAGTAAATTCAGGAGTCAACAAGAAGTTGTACTCAGGAAACATAAATAACTTCATTGATTGATAAGAAAAATACAAGTATCCTGAAGCTATTACAAAGTTCCTGAACAACTAACTCCTGATCTAATCTTCATCCTTATTCCAAGCAGTCAGTGGAATCTCGTACATCTCCAGTACTCGATTCAGGACCTGCTTCATCCTGTTCCGATCAGCAATGGCCCCGACAGCTCATCCTACTCTGACGACTTCTTCAGAAATTGCTTTCCGGTCCAGTTGCTTAGAATTCCTAAAGAGTGGAGGAGGATACTTAATGAATTCCGGAGGAGCGATCTCAACACCTTCAGTGTCAGCATGTCTGATGATTTCAGCCCATAGATCAGGATGCTCCTGTGCCATCCAGTGATGGAGTATGACGTCTTTTTCTTCAGTCTGATCGTCCCATAACCCCACCACATAGAATAAGTATGCCCACCTATTCCGGATCGGAATCCAAACCTCCAGCATCTCAATCGGAATGAAGTCTTCAACAAACTTCGATGGAGGATGACTTTGATCTGAACTGACCACAATCTTCCTCTGAGTCTTTGTCCGGGATCCAGATGATACAGATTTCTTCTTCTGGACCTGGGAAGTCAGATACTCATTAGATTCTTTTAGGCGCTGGATCTGACTGAGCATCGAAATTTCTTTCATTTTTGCTATCTTTTCAGCATCAGTCATCACCAATTTCTTCTGAGTGGTCAGCCCAGATGGCATTATTTGTTCCTCCATCTCCTTATATAAAGGCTCGAGAGCCGGATCTTCAGAGGATCTCAACTTCTTCGGATCTGAGCCTTCAGCGGTGTCGATGGCGGCTACAGATCTAGTCCTCTTTCTATCCGCAGCCTTCAGTTCCAGGGGAAAGTTCTTCTTCTTAGCTTTGCCAGTAGTGGCAATTTGCTTCTTCCCTTCTTCCCCCTTTTTGGCATCATCGTCATTAATATGTTTGACGACTTCATCCACTGACTCCGCCAAAAGATTGAACTGACTATCAATCTCAGTCTGCTTTACCTGCAATTGCCCAATCTGCCCCACCATCCCTCTCAGGCCGATACTGAGCTGATCAACGGCTGAATTGTGTGCAGCCTTCAGTCGACCTTCGAAGTTCTGCATCCTTGAGTCTAGGGCAGATGCAATTTTCTCCTTCTCCTGTGCAGACAACTCCCTCAGCAGGTCCTCCTTCAGATCAGTTCTTAACTTGACCAATTTCTCTTCAACCAGTTGATCAACCTTTTCAGACAGTTGTTGATCCAGAAAGTTGGCAAGTTTAGTCTCCTGCTGAGTCTGCACATCTGATACCATCTGATTGCAGTTCTGAATGGCATCCTTGGCTTGCTCTGAAATGGCAGTTAGTTCTACATTGATTTCAGTCTGAGCTTCGCCAAAGAAATCAATTGCTGCATGCACATCAGTGGCCATGTCATTCAGGTCTCTATCTATCCTTTTCATCTTTTTATACAGAGTTCTGGAATCTTTATCAACCCTGATTGCCTTTCGCTCAACGAGAATTACCATTCTGTGCATATTCGAAAGAGCTCGTGAGGAATTTTCAGTGAACATAGCCGCTGGGGTGATCCAGTTTCCTCGAACTCGGATAAGACCTGTTCGACCCTCTCCTGAAGCCTCCGCTGCCCCGGGTCCAAGGGGTGCATCATCGGCCGGTGCACTGACTCCCTCAGTGCCACCTTGCTGATCGTCATCAGCAATCACAATCACCTCCGTCTCTGCTTCCTTCTCCTTTCCCTTCACTTCAGCCAACTGAGTCTCGGGCTCAGGATATATTTTGCGAACTGTTCTCATAAAATCCACCATTTTGATCAGTTGATGTAAAGAGTTAACACCAAAATGATCAAAGAGGGCGGCTTCTAAATCTGCAATGCAGTCCCATCCTCTGGACTCTCCTAGCTGGCTGAGCTCAGACCAAGTAGCATTTCTGATCATGGCAAAAGTGCGGAGTTGCACAACTGCCTCCTTCTGAGCCTCAGTAAGATCAGGGAATCTCCTTTACATCGGGCGCAGGGAAAGGCCATGGTGCTTCAGCCTGAACTGGTTCAGCAGCCTCTTGCTCAACTCCTCCTTCCTGAGCAGGCTCTTCCTGACCCAAAGTCTGATAGGTTTCAGCAATAGTAAGGATCAGCTCGTTGGGTTCAGGGGATGCAATCGGGGCAAGTTCAGGAATAGCCTGCGCCTGAGCTGGTTCCTTCTCAACAGATTCAGCAGACTCCTGCGCCTGAGCTGGTTCCTTCTCAACAGCTTCCGCAGAATCCTGCGCCTGAGCTGATTCCTTCTCAACAGATTCAGCAGATTGCATCTCCTGAACCTTCTTCTTTCACCCAGCTGACCCAGAGTAGAGAAATTTCAGCTTTTGTTGCTTGGGTCTGAAGGTCTCGGATTTATCCTCCGCTGGCTTTGCTGTATCAGACTCTGAAGATTTGCCTGCCTGAGCCTGGACTTTCCCAGTCTTGCTCGCCTGGGCCTTCTTCTTCTGAGTCCGAGGCCTTCTCCTTATGCCAGCATCATCGGAATATGCTCTGAAGAGATGGATTTTCACTGGGATCTCGAGTGATTGAGCCTGATCCACATCACCGAGATCCAGAGTCTCCAAGAGCATGGAGATCTTGGTGCCAAAATGCATCTTGGCCTCAAAAGTCGCCTGCCCCTCTGACGAGTACTTAATCTTGCTGGTCTCAGCCACCAGCATTTGGAGGAAGTAACCCTCCCAGTCAAAATTATGCAGAGGGGCGTCAGAAATAGCCATCATTGTGAACAGCTTCGGCCTGGAGATCTGCTCCAATCCTCCAGCAATGCCCATCACTCCCTGACTCGTCAGGTCGAAGAAGTGACGGCTTTCAGTCCTCAAGACTGATTTATTCAGGCCGGACTTCAGCACGACATCTCCATCACACAGGGACTGGAGAAAATCCTTCTCATTCCCAAACCCATACTCCACTGGGCTTCGTCCTTTGTTGGGAAGATTAAAAACCTCCTTAATCTTCTCCCTAACGTTGAAGGTGACCCACCTCCTGACCATCTCCTCCTCACCATCCTTTCCCTTCTCACAGGCGGTCAAGGGAATACAAGTTTCCCACTCCTGGGAGACTTTGTTTTTCGCCATCTTTAGGTAGAAGGCAGCAATGAGTCTGGGGTGGAGCCTCTGTGGCTTTGCAGTGACGAACTGCAGAAGACCTGCATTATCAAATAGGTCTCGTACAGGCATAATATTGGGGTGGTTAGAAGAAAAATCCCCATAGGGCTCGTAGTGTATTTCATTTCTTAGATGGAAAAGGTTTCCAAAAAAGGTATCTGCAGAGGGTGTAGCCATGGAAGATTTTGAGAGATTTGAAGGAAACCGGTTTTTAGAGAAGATAAGTTAAGAAAATATTGGGTGCATAAAAGTTTTAACAACACGATCTTCTCTTATTTATAGAAAGAAAAATTCGGTTTTAATCGGACGGTTTAGAAAATAGTGACCTATGGAATTCAATGGACACGATTTGAGCAGTAAAAAGTATTTTGCCTTTTCGGTTCTTCAAAGATAATTGGTCAAAATTTTATTGATAACTGTTCCCGCCCACAGTGCATTAAATGCACATTAGAGCATGTCCGTATTTATTTCAAACAATTTGAATTAAATAATAACCGAATATTAAAACGAACGGCTGGGATCATTTGGCAAATTAAATTGATTTGACAAAGCAGCACAGTGAAAAGGATAATGCACGCAATATTAGATGACTAGATAAAAATCAGGAAACATACCAGTCAGTCAGATACGCATTCTGACTGATACCACTTATTGGCCTATCAGGGTGACAAGCCCTGAATTCTGTGTCCTGAACCTTAGTCAGTCTATACTGATCATCCATTTTGTACTGAATGTTCCTCCTACAACCATTCACATTCTCTCTGAGTTCCCTTCATCCTGAGTCCATATGAGTTATTCCCCCTGACCTTGTGCATTCTTATCAGAGATTCAAACTGAATCACCTAAGCCTGGGTCAAGGAGTCCTAACTCTACTGATAACTCAACAAACCTGGTTTCAGGCAGAGCCTTAGTCAGGATGTCAGCTCTCTATTTTTCAGTAGGGACTCTCTCCATCCTGATGTCCTTCTTCTCAACATGATCTCTGATAAAGTGATGCCTGATGTCTACATGCTTACACCTAGTATGTAAGACTGGGTTTTGGGATATGGCAATGACACTATTATTGTCACAATAAATTGGGACTTCAGTGGCCTCAACTTGGT